>LQNS02278089.1:2206478-2218238 GCA_001587735.2 Parhyale hawaiensis | reverse complement strand
GCCGCCGAATGGTGGTAAGCGACCCATCCCATGGGACTCCTATCTGCTCCCGTGTGGGGGGCCACGGAAGGGACCCCCCGCACGAGTGTTCGCTTTCTTCTGTCTTCTTCTCTTTTCGTCTCTTTCCCTGCTCCGCAAGGCTGAGCGATTACGTTCGGCCGAGCAGTTTAGGGTTAGAAATGCTCGTGCCTTATTTCCTGCCAGACATGGTGCACCTGGCCGAGATTGTACTAAAAGAGCTCATCTGAGCTCGACTCAACTTCTAAACTATATTATATAAAATTGGATCGCCGTTATATAGTCTTCGTTTCTTATACGGCGGGAAAACCCTCATTATAATAATAATGTTGTGAAGCGACTGCAAGGATGTTTTGGCGACTCTATGACGTGCTTCTGTAACCAAGGTTGCGGAGTCGGAGGATTTTAGGTGGAGTCGGAATCTCACTTGCTCTGGGAGTCGAAGTCAGCATATTTTAGCCCGACTCCGGAATTCCATTTATGAACGAATATAAATTAATTCAGGATTTTCAGTCTCAAGTTAAAATTTTTCATTTCTGTAAATGTGTTGATATTTTTTGTACATGTCTCTTTTACAGCTATAACTACCATGTATTTTCCTATTCCATATGATGAGGACATTGAGAAAATGCTGGGTAGAACTTTCCCACCTGGTACATTATGTGGGGCATGGGAGGAATATAATCAATTCTGGACCGATTGTTTTGAAATTTGCATAGTACATTTATTTTTGAAAAAAAAAAACGCATTTTGCTTGTACAAATTTCTTGATTTAGGCCTTAGTTTTTGAGATAATGGAAAATATATTAATAATAATATTAATATATATAATATTAATAATATTAAAAGAATAGAACTCAATGAGTTTTCATGCAAGAATAAAAACAATGACAGTTCTGGAATCCTTGAAGTATTCCTAACAAAACTACACAGCCGGATTTCCATTTTTGCCCTCATAATTTTTTTTAATCCAGCTCAAAACCGAATTTTTTACCCTATATTTTAATTAGTGATCGGACGGAATAGAAAATGGTGAATCCAGCGCTGTAGTTTTGTTGAAAATATTTCAAGGATTCCAATACTGTCATTGTTTTTATTGTAGCATGAAAACTCATTGAGTTCTATTCTTTTAATATTATTAATATACATATTAATATTATATATGCATATTAATATTATTATTAATATATTTCCCATTATCTCAAAAACTAAGGCCTAAATCAAGAAATTTGTACAAGCAAAATGTGTTTCTTTTTTTTAAAAATACATGTAGGCCTACTGTGCAAATTTTAGATCAATCTGTTCACAATCAATAAGTTTGCCCCCTATGGCCCCCTCTCAAAATATACCTGGTGCGAAAGTTTTACTTAACTTATTTTAGACTAATGTCCTCACTTTAATGTCCAAAATGATGCAAAGTATCATTGTATATGAACAATACACCGAGCATCTTTAACTTGATATGTGTATATTAGCAAAAACTATTTGGACATGTTTAACGTTTACATCAAATATCTACTACTTGTTGGGCCAAGGAGTCTGTAAACCTTGAAGGCCACGAGTCAGAGCCGGACCTTGAACGATCAGACTCCGCAACCCTGTCTGTAACCCGTGGGCACTGTCTCTTCGGGGCTTACTATGAGAGTGTTATTATTACGCGAAGGCGTTTTATGCTGGGGGCTGTGTATTTCTGCGAGAGCTCTAGTTCCTCCACCCAATCCTGAATGCAAAGAAGTTTTCAGTACCTCGTCGTACTCCACGAGGTATGGCTGTCATGTGATGTTCCTGTGCCATGTAGTTGTTGGAGTAATTTGTATATATGTACTGGGTGCCCCTGGCGGCTCATATACCGGCGTACGCTGATGTTTTTCGTTGTGATGATTGATAACAGCCATTATAATGCCGGGCCGCACAAGATAGTTGCACGCTCAACTTGATGAGAGGAAGTGCAGCTCGCACGCCATCCCAATGAGAAGTCAGTAGCGTAGATACGGTGGCATGAATGACGTGCGAACTGCACTTGAGAGTACAGTTGTACAGAGTCAGTATCCTTAAAATTTACACTGAAAAAAAAATTCTAAAACCAGCACACGTCCCCGTACACCAGCTGCAGACACAGCGCTGCTACACAACAGTTCCTTCGGTGCAGAGGAACGCGTGCCAGTCTAGCGGCAGCATCTCCTCTCTGTACCTACTTCTCCAACTGTAATTTTCAACGTTATCCCTGCAAGAACCAGTTCAAACGATGGTCTCGCCCGTCTCAATAGCATTGCTTGAAGCGCACGCAGTCTATAAATTGTATCGATTCCTGTAATTGTTCCATTGTTGATCAAAATTTGAGTCCGCTTAAGCCGCAGGGCAGTACGATTCCTCACCGCTTTCGAAGAATTTTTATGTCGTAATTTATCTACTAGTTTTGCTGTTCATTCTTTAATCATCTTCTGTTCTAACTTTCCCTTGTCTGGTACCACAGAAATTCTTCAACTCAAGCTATATTTCTGGCACTAATCGCTCCTACTTTACATTACTTTTGCGGAACGCAACCCCGCGAATTAGGAACGTCTAAGGTGCATACAAATTTGATACTGGAAAGTAAACTAGTTGCTGCACATCCTAAAAATGTAACTTGAGAGCGATACTGACCGATAAGAGAGAGGACGAGATCTTATCGGATACCGCAGTAACTATGGGGTTAATCCAAGCAGACAGTCCTCCAGATTTCTGATGCGTAGCTTCAAAATTAAATGGCTTTTTTTTAACAATGTCCCTTGTCGACGTTCTTTGTAAAAGGGGACTGAGTCTCCCACTTTTAAACTGTTAGATTGATTCCATAAATTGGGGCTGGCACAATGTTTTTCCTCGTGCTCTTTTGCTGAATGGGATTTAAAACTCGTAGCCATGGTGAATACAGATCAATGTACCCCTACCACTCAAGTAACTATATTGAAGACCTTAATATTACCGCAATGTAAATGCCATATAGATGCCAACGAACAAGTTTTTTTTTTCATGCAAATCTTCAACCGATGGCGTTCAGAGTTCAAAATGCTTGTGGCCGGCGCTACACAACCGCTGCACATTCCTATAATAGTTGCATTTATAATTTTGTTTAGAGGATCAGATGCTCTTCTTTCCCGTGTAAACTTATTGCTTAACTCTATAAGAACCAACTAAAGAGTCTGTTGCTCGTAGAAATAGCACTATTTGAAACGTCCTTTAGAAAGGACAGTCATCCTTATAGCTTAACATTGACAGCACTCCAAGTACGATTGCATTCCTGGCAGGACACAATCTAGTAGCCGTGCCTGCCAAATGCTCTTGGTGTAGAATTCGTAAAGAAACTTCATTCCTTTGCATTTCACTGATATATTTAACATGTTCATCAATCAAAAGCAGTGATTCTTTTACCTTATGAGACAATTTTCGATTTTTTTTTACTTACAATGCGTATTTGCTTTCAGATGTGTGCTAACAAATAGCCTCATGACATTTTATTCACGAAAAGTGCAAAACCTTGCCGAACATTTTACAGTGTTCTAGAACATTACCCAACGTTTTGGAACCTTCTAGAAAGTTGTGGAATCTTTTCGAATGTTCTGGAACCTCTTTGTTAGTCTCGAATGTCCTCAGAGTAACAGTAACACTTGGCAGCCGCAAGGTAGCATCGTCGTGTACGGCTGACTATTTCCAGGTATATGGAGACCAGGGCATGTGATGGAAGTTCGGGCGATTTTTATTAAAGTTTAGGTTATATTTGTACAGATTTCAAAATAATTGTTTTCTAATATGCATTTGTTTTATCCTTCTGCGTTTTTTTCTAAGATTTTTGGAAAATTACCTGGCTTTGCAGCACGGGTGTTGGTTGCTAAACGAAAGTTATTAAGAGCTTATGACATAGCTATCTACACGAAATACAATACGGAATCACAGATACATTGCACTAGGAATGTGCGTACAACGACCTACGAGTACGATATATACATACAGCTATACATTATACATTCTCGAAATCAAAATGCTGTGGACCTTTCTATAAACTGCTGCATAAAAGAAAATTCCAGGCATTTCAACAACACTGTATGAACTGCATCAAAATAAATATTTTACTATTTCCAAACAATGCTTAGGAATAGCTGCCGGTGCGAGAGGTTTTTCCGATGTTCACGTAGATAATATTACTATTTGCTGATTTACCCCCATTAATTGCTTTGTCAGTTTTTATTTAGAAACTCCTCTGAACTACCACATCAGCCAATGACACGAATAATCGTGGTCAGCATAATCGTCAGATTCGAAAAATTGTAAAACTTATAGACAGGGCAAATTGGAGTTGACCAAGGAACTAGCCCTTGTTTTCTCCTTGGAAAGGGGCGCGCTAGCGTGAAAAGTCGTCCAAACTTTAGGACTCGCTGCTAAAACCGCTTGCGCATATCTAGGGGAAGACCTTAACTAGCTGCATTTGATGCTTATAACCACGTACCCGCGTATGACTTCCATGAGCGCTAGCAGCATGGAGTTATATTACTAAGAAACTAGGTAAAGCTTCCCTACTCCATCACAAGTTCGCTGTTCTAATTTCGAGGAGAGGAAAAGAAAGAGACCTGCAGTATGCCAGGAGTAACTTAGAACCCATGCACGAGGTGTTCCTTGACCCGATCAGCGCGCAAGGGAACAGCAAGTCAGGAAACACGAACAGAAGACAGCGTTAGTGAGAGCAGGAAAATGGACGCAAGCACGGTGGATATGAAGAAAAGACGTACCGAAGGAGGGCCTAGTCAAGGCTATGGTAAGCTTAGAGGATCCCCTTGGAAATACTGCTCTCTATAACATAGGAAGAGGGACCATAAGTAACATAATCCTTATCATCTACAGCCCATTCTATTCCTCGT
This sequence comes from Parhyale hawaiensis, assembly GCA_001587735.2. Lineage (NCBI taxonomy): Eukaryota > Metazoa > Arthropoda > Malacostraca > Amphipoda > Hyalidae > Parhyale > Parhyale hawaiensis. The sequence continues at coordinate 2,213,331 of LQNS02278089.1, read as the reverse complement.
AGGAGAACTTTGGTGCAAGAAAATTAGGCATGTGATTTTCCAGCTGGTTATCGAACCCGGGAACAGACGGCAAGTATGATAAATTGTTTTACCACCGCGAAATGCAGCGACAGACACGCTAAAAAAATTGTTTTCACAGCATTAAGGGACCTTTAAATAGGAGTTCCAAGAGACTTGTTTGACTAGTAATGCCGCGCTCACACTAAGCAATCGCGAGCTCAACTTATGAGCGGGCGTGTGTTGGGGGTCACCACCACAAAGCTTACCAGCGCCCCACGTCGAGGAGGCCGCCACTGAGCAGGTCACGTGCCCGAAAAGAAAGCAAGGGAGACTGGAGGTCAAAAGGTGGCTGTGGAGACCATGAAAAGCCGCTGCTCCTCTTGTCTGATGTGCTTCAGGATCCTGTTCACGATCACAATGGCCGACTGCTTTGAGGTCAATGGCTCCAGTATCGCGTACAACTCAAACTCGGCTGTTTCCTGCAAACGAGTACACATCATTTCTTTTATTATTAAATGTTATATATCTGCATTAAGATTACAGTTCAGTTTTAAAACTTTTTCTACCTTCTTAAAATTATGTAGTACCTAGCTACTATTTGGGAATAATACAATGACATCGCGTAAATTAGTGACTAATGCAATTTTAAAACGTATTGCGAAAGTTGATTACTCACAGTTTCGAAATTTTTAGGTCAATTGCTATTACTATTGTTAGCGTGTTCGGCCGTGAAAAATGACCGCTAAGGATTTCCGACCACTGGCAGACTTGCATAGTTTGTTATACCAGCTGCGGCCAAATGCCTAGGTAGTGTGTTTGCATGCTCAAGTTGGCGCGTCCACCGGCCAGTGAGGTATGTGAATTCTTGTAACACTCAGATTGCAGCGTCAGCATTTCTGGCCTTCACACTCCATTGCACGGACACGTTCCTAACCAGAAATGGGGAAGGTCGGGAAGTCGCATTTGTCACATAGGTATTCCGTAATCGACTGCAGCCGTGTACTTTGGATACATGCATGAGCTACTGCCTGCGGATCTTGCAGAAGGGGTATGCTGTAAAGTTCAATTAATTTTTATTTTATCTATAGGAGTACCAGACTCTGCTACCGCGCCACAGAGGCTTCTTCGTCCGTAAGCATACATCAAGGATTACTGTAACAAAATAACAGCCTGGTATGAATATATGAATAGGGTTAAATATTGATACTTATTCTATTCTGGTGGGAGAGCAGAGAATGGGACAATAAAAATCCGAGGCGGTGGGCCATCACAACCAACGCAACTGTTACCCATCGCACGTCTCTTGAAGAAAAACTTTGGAAGAATTCACTCATTGTTATTATTATAACTATATTTCAGTTTAACCACCGTAGCCGCAACTCAGGCGATTCAACAGTGAATATCCTTTTCATATTATTTTTTTGTGATGGACTTTTCAAGTCCTAAGGTTGTTCTATTCGAAACGTATCAAATTTTTCATATTCTATTAATGTAGTCGATCTCCGTTAAGAAGGTATCTGACTGTCCATGATTGACTGCGGTCGTGCACTCCTCTGCAGCACATTACACTGCATATGGATCTTCTAATTGCCTTGGGCGGTTAAGTTGACTTTACTTTTACCCTAACTGAAAGCAAACGTACCCAAGCAATGGCGGCGTGGTCAGCAGCAGCCGTGTAGATCATCTTCAGAGGCCGGTCATGGCAGTGCAGCCGCTGCTGCAGTCGCTCGTATATCTGGCAAGGTATGATCCGAGTCTCCTCAGTGTGATACCTGAAGAAAAAGAAGACCATTAAACCCATGAAATTATTGCAGCCGAACAAATTGCACAATTTCCTTGAAACTGAGAATAGAAATGCTTATATTTAGCTAAAAAATTCTACGAAACAGCGGACAGACAATCTCAGAAACGCTCATTTTTTTGAGCTAAGCAACTGCCACGAAAGTGAGAGCACACATTCTAAGACATGCGATGTCAGGTTACACTATATGCTGGCAGAAACAGCGCGATGCAAGTACGAGCAGCTCGGTTGTTGTTCATGTTGTGTAGCCTGCAAGAGGGCGGAGCTCAAGCACCACCCTCTTTGACCGCAAGGAGGAAATGGTGGAGGCGTTTCGATCCTGCAGTAAAGCGTTGCGGCCCCGGTCCACGTTACCACTGCGATCCAGTGAAGCCGAGCCTCAGTCAGACCATAAGCCACGAAGAAACCAGATAAAGGTGGCATGAGTAAAGTGAGGAGGGTTATGCTACAACAATTTTTGCTGCATTTAAGGGAATTTTAATAGCACCTGGATCAATGAGCCAAGCACCGATGCAGGTGAAATTCTCTAGGAAAGTGACCGTTAAGCAACAAGTAACGATTGCCTTTTAATATAAATTACAAGCCCATATTCCCGGAGCAGATCTGGATGCTGTTAGCTCTATAGAGCTAATCCGCTGCCCATGTGCAATTGCTCACAGGCGGTTCCCACAACCCCAACCTTGTAGTGGGTCATCCGCCCCCAAAGCGGGCGGCTAATACGTAGATAAACTAATAGGTAAAAGTCCACGAGTAAAAGAACATATTTTTCAGAGTTATCAGAGACAGCTCGGCGGTGAGCTTCCTGCATCAGGTAAAATACAATCGACGCTTCATCATAATTTTGTACTTGCCCGCTTAATATTAGTATATTACATTGAAAAATATAATTAGTGAAGCTCATTAAATAGTTAATGATATTTACCAAGCTACTGCGAAACAAAAAATTGCGGAAAAATAACTACATGAGCCTTTAAATGGAAATACAATCCATAATACTTCCCGCTACAATAACTGTAGCATAGCGATGCAGCTACAGTCTAATTAGCAACAAAGTCTGTATCATATTCGTAGAGTGTGAAGTGCACGGCAACATACCATTACACAGTATTGCGGAAGCCGATGAACGCAGTCCGATTGCAACGCTAGGGGTGGTTTCCAAGTCCTCGAATGCCAGGAACCTCCCACTCGTAATTCTTAACAAACCAGGTCAACTTTCACCCACTCCGATAGCGGGACAATAGCGATATAATAATAATAATCACCGACTCCGATTTCTGGTCCACGGAAGTAGTCGACTCCTGCTCAGACTCTGCTAACTGTGATGCACAGCACACCAATGGAGATGTGAATCATACTCACGGTGGAGTATGATGCACAGCACACCAATGGAGATGTGAATCATACTCACGGTGGAGTATAAGCAGGCGCTGTGTACTGGGCCAGGGCCCTGCTTTTGTAAACAAAGTGTCGCAGTTCAGGGCAGCCGATAACAGAGACGTTGTAGCCGCCGGAGGAAGACCCGCTGCCGCCACGGAGCACCAGCTTCTCCAGCACGTGCTGCCGCCGCAATTTCTGCAGCAAAGAGACAATTTTATTAAATTGATCCCCAATAGCTAGGAAAAAACACAACAAAACTAAGTAGGAAAGTGTGAGGAGGAAACAGGTAAAAAGCAAACCGGCAACGAGACGAGTACGATATTTGTAAATCTTATAGAAAAAACAAACAGATGGAAAGTAGGAGTAGGAAGAGAGAAAGAAAGAAGAGACCAGAGAATTAGCCCTAAAAAAATATCTACAAGACCTTGTTACTAGTGAGTTGTATTTCACCGGGGTTACAGAGTCGAACATATTGGGAGTCGGGAGCAGACACTGACTGACCCTTCAGGAGTCGGTGAAAATGGTCCTATCTTGTTAAGAAAGAAAGTCAAACTCGGTAAGAGTCGGACATGTTTAGAATGAAAGGAGTCGGGACTGACTGAAGTCGGAGTCTGACTTTACCCATCCGACTCTGTAAGCGTAGTACTGCCTCATTACACAATGCCGACGACTGTCTATATAACAAGGGTCGAGGACTAATTTAGCTGAGAAAGCCATGAGAGTTACATATTCTCAACTGTACTCGCACGGTAGCCTTATATGACATTTCTTACACATAATAGATCGACTACAGGCAAGCATTCTCTTAAGCCTTCTGCTACAAGTGCTCTTAAACTATCTAATTTATTAAATTGCACAAGGAAAAAAGCTTATGCAGCGAAGAGCCAATAGCGTCAAGGCTGGAAACTTTGAAAGCATAATGAACATCAAAGCTTATTCTGTTGGTTACCAATACCGCAACCTGAAGCTAACCAATAATAAAAATTCGATCTGTACCAATATGACTGGTGTGATTCCTGGGGCAACGCAGTCGAAAAGTTATCAAATGACAGTGGAACTACTTATCATTAATCACGTTAAGCAATGGTAGCCAAAATTTTATATAACAGCCATACGCAGTACAGTAGCTATATCAAAAAGAGCCTAATCCATGGCTGTCTGGAGAGTCATAAGTTGCCCACTTCTGGTCAGACATTGCAAATTAAAGAAACAGCAAAATAATAAGACATTATTAAATACAGAAGAGAGATCTAGTTGACCTTGGTTTCTGAATATATCTAAGAAAAGGAAATGTCATGTAGGTACCAACGTCCTCACCTCAGTGATCTTCTGTTTAGCCTGGGAGAGGGTAAAGAAATGCTCCTTGTCGATATTGAGGAGCAAGAGGCACGCGTCGCAGCCCTCCGCAAGATACGACACGTGTCCGTACAAGAAGCCACTGTAAACAATGCAAAGGATACTGTTAAATAGCCACAGCAGATGTTGAAATAAAGTTCACCGCAAAGTGGGGTTACTTTGGGCAACACGGGGTTACTTCGTCCAGTAGGCTTTCTCAATTGTAAATGGCTAACAGAGCATGGGAGTTATTATTCTAGTACCGGTAGTGTATGAAATGTACTACTTCTGTGCTAACCCGCGCATCTGTCCAGGTTACCTAGATTGGAAAAAGCGATTAGACAAAGTCACCCCATGTGGCCCAAAGTAACCCCACTTTACGGTGCTAGATACTATGCTTTGCGCGTAAGCCCGACAATGCACATCTACAAAATAACTCAACCCTCCTTGGCCAACTCGACATGAAAACCAAGGTATAGAGCTTAGGAAACTTTCTTTTGGTCTTAGCGGCAGACCATAGAAGAGTTAGGAGCTTAGCACACAAATATAGAACCCCAAATACCTATACCCAAAAGAGCGCAATGGCTAGAGGGGCCGCCTCTCACTCGCGATTACCAAGTCAAAAGTTCTATTCCCAAACCAAGGAGGAAAATCTGGGCCCCCGGCAATGCAGGGACATATTTCTGGCATTGGTAACCTACTGGAACTGTACTGACCTCAAGATCAGAGAGTGCAGTTGTGGGAGGAGGGTGCAGTCGTAAGAGAAGGATGCAGTTGTAAGAGGAGGGTGCAGTTGTAAGAGGAGGGTGGTTGTAAAGAGGAGCCTTTTGTCTACGAGGCCACAGCTCAGACACTCTTTGATCTCATGTGCAGCCATACACTCGCTTGGGTCATAGAAGGCATACATATATATATATTCTGCACGAACAAGTGCAGGTAGTTTTCATAATTGAAGGGCGTGCTTAACTCTTTCTCTCATAGTGTGGTCTATTGTACAGCATATCAAATAGTGCTGTGCCCAATAGAGAGGCAGATTAATTCATAAGATAAAGAGTTAAGGGGACTTTTCCCTCATATACACCATAGCTATACCTATATCTATGCAATACTCACTCAGGATTAAACTGGGGCAGGCATATGGGCATCCAGTTCTCAGACGCCCTGAGGCTGTCCGACGCATGGACCAGGTTACAGAGAAGGTGCAGGTCGGCAGGGTGCAGCACCACACTCTTAAGACGCACCACGCTCACCACTTGCAGACCTATGAGCACCACTCCAAACACAACGTTCTGAAAATCACAACCAACAAAGTGCATAAGGCACAGTTCATACAAAAGCCAGCGCCAGTTTGGTATGCCACCTATCACACATTTGCAAATAATATATGCGCTTTAGTTTTCTACTCGCTCTTGATGTTCTAAGCAAAAGTCATTTTCAATGCAGATATGATGAAACTTTTGGTTTATCAATCATTAGATATATGCAACAGAATTATATCAAGGATACACTTCACCATCAACTATACTGTAATATATATGTACCGGTATGTATTTAGATATTATTATTATTGTTATAAGCGTTAGGCTCCAGGGCTCCAGGGGAGATGAAAATTATAAGTTAGATAAGGTGCATTAGGTTTTACAGTGTTACCTTTGATTATGCATATGCAATTTTTTACTCTATTTTTCAAGATAAGTGTCTAACTTTGAAATATCAATATTAACTAAATGTATGACTATGTTGCAAATACTGTATAAACAGCACTTGTAAAATAAATATTTGGCAATTTGCCAAGTTTATCATACAATTTGCATATTTATGAATTTTTTACTGTTACCTCAGATTATGCAAAAACTTAATAAAAACGTCAAACAGAAGAAATAAATACAACTGAACAGGAATATTTTTATTAAACGTCCAAAACCAAGAAATTATAACCAAAACAATTCAATAAACACTGGAATAAGGGTTCAGTAATTGTAAACATAAGTTAATTTTAAACACGGCAACCTCCATTTTTCATGATTTTTTGTAAGGCAATTATTGACATATTTCGTCAGGTTTTACATTTCAGATGGTAGAATAGAATCTGCAGTTGTTTTTACTGCATTCCACAGGCTTACTTAGCACAAAAACTGTCGAGCACCTTCATAGACCTTCCTTTTGTTCATTGCCCAAAGGTTCTGAATGGGATTTAAATCGGGGCTATTCACTGGCCAGGACAAAAACACTCTTCACGGAACACGTGAGAGACCAACACGGCGACTCTGTCCACATCTATACTGATGGCTCTAAGACGGGAGACAGAGTTGGTTGCGCAGCCACTACGACTGGTGAAAC
>LQNS02278089.1:2142586-2172600 GCA_001587735.2 Parhyale hawaiensis | reverse complement strand
ATATATTATAGTTCGGTAGCAGCTTTTCCGCTATGCAAGTTTTGTTGAAGGCGACTGAGAGATTGGTATTGATTAAACATTTATTAAGTTTCTCCAGTTGACGAAAACAGTTTATACACTGATTATGGTGGTGTACAGTAGACCACCGATAGTATCATCGACGTTTCGATTACTCCTGTAATCATCATCAGGAGGTGATGGCGGTGCCGGAGGTGGTTGCGGCGGTGCCGGTGGTGGTCGTGGCGGTGACGGCAAGGAAGGTCTTCCATGCTGATTGATACCAATCTCTCAGTCGCCTTCAACAAAACTTGCATATACATATATATATACATGGGCATTGCTTAACTCCTCCCTCTTTTTGAGTGGACAGACAAATATAGGTACAAATATAACTACTTGAATTTTCAACAAAAACATCATCACCTCTCTTCGCTTTGATCGCAGCTGATAATTACAAAAAAGAATTGGTGTAGACATTCGATCGATCTTCATGCTAGAGATGTTAAGTGCTACAAAAGATTTGTGCGCCTGCTAGCTTGGTGCTCTATTTTTTAAGAGAAGAGAGTAAAGCCAATAATTGTACATTGGCAGCACTGCGCTTCGTCGTCCTGCCAAATGAACATTTTAGAGCAAAACAAAGAAGTAAAAGAAAGAAATACCATTGAGGGTACAGCATCCTGACGTAGTCTTAATTGCCAGTCGCCCAGTAGATTTACAGTAGAGCGCAGAAAGTACGAACACTGTACTAAACATATTTTTTCCGTATAGAGAGATGCTGGCTTAAGCGTGTTTTTTTTTAGATAGGTGAAAATTTTTCGAATTAGAACAGAATTATTGGAATTGGAAATATAGTGTGCATTACTAATTAAACTTACAACAAAAACTATTGATATACGCCTGCGATAAACCAAGACACAACACGGTACCGGTACTTGAAGAGAGGAGGAGAAGAGAAAGGACACGCCATATGTTCAACGTCAAACTTGGGAAGCCTGGCACAGAGTACCGAGCAAAGGAGTAGCAAGTCTGGGAACTTCAGTAAACACATAAAACAATCCTGAAAAGAAGGAAGATAACCCGAGAGCTCGAATGACGTCTCGAAAGTCTGACGGAAGTTGTATGTAGGAACCTAATGTCAATCGCACATTCAACTTATACGCGAGCGTTCAGCTCATATGTCGTTTCGATGCATCGTGAAAGCCAGCAGCATGGATACGGTACCATGAACGACGTGCGAGTTGAATATTGGCTCATAAGTTGAGCGTGCAATTCTACTGTGTGGCCTCGGAATTAAGATCACCTTGCACTTACGGTTCCTCATAGCGTAGGGCAGTCGGAGTTTACACGAAACTGTGGCAAAATGTAAAGCCTATGCACCCTGGAGGGTGTGTATATGCATCATACTTAATTGTAACTCTGCCGCACTGGAGGGGCAGAAAATAAGCATCCTACTGCCATGCAGCAGCCATTGTATTCAATCTTCATCATAGCTGTGCTCTTAAGAACATTATTTTTTTTTTCCTTTGTTAATTGTTTACTCAAATTGCATATCAAGAACGCCTAGCAATTAGCGTTATGCTGTGGGGGAAGGATGGGAAATTCAGTATCCGTGATACCATTAAAAGGTATTTCAAATATCCTCAAGCTTCGATTTTAAATTGGGCATGGAAATAAGAGGGGGGCATGGGGAAGACAGAAGGAAGCAGAAACATCAACCAATCCAGTAAACAAGCAATTAACAAACTGTGTACTTGTGCAGGGGGTAAGCTTGAAATTCTTGAAACAAGTGAACATCTAGCGTTAACATGAGGACTCTGCTCTGAAGAATATCGTTGCAGCTATTAATAATATTACACCTGAAAAAAACGCATTAAGCTATTATTGAGAGGATGGCAGTATTATCAATGAAGAGCAATGATATAAATTATTAGTGGACCCGCGCGTGAAAAAAAAAATCACGCAATAATCGATATTTTTTATTAATACAGGCCGTTTCGGAATTTTCTCTTCTCTGACTTGCTTCATGTTTTAAATACATGTTTGTACTGTAGGTCATGCTGTATGTACCGCCATACCTATTGGATGAAATTGTATGTAATAGTATTTAGGCAATCAGGTGAAATAGTATTAAGCCACGTAGATCTTTCCTCGGGAAGCAATAACTGCATTTTCCACTTACCTTATTTTAATTTAACAAGCTGTAATAGAAACATAATTATATTTTATTTTTACTTCTCGTGCGAGGGTGATTGTTTGGTAGCACTATTACGGAGCCAGTCCAGTTAACTCGTTTGGTATGTGATGGCACTTAGCCATGTAAATTAGGTTGTGAATTTATAGCTGTAATATTGCTAAGAAATTAATGTACACACAATATTTAATGTAGGCTGTAATATAATAATCCAAGAACACCTCCCACCTGTGGAGAAATAAATGTTAAATAAATGAATAATCTTCATTGATCCCCTGTCGTGCTTTAAACCTTAGGGCTTTTTTTGCTCTGACTGGTTGTTTTCTCATTTTCAGCAGCTCTCATTCACTACTGTAACCTTTCTGCTTCAAGTCTTTCTTGACTGTATCGCATAGTCGATTCATCTCCCTTCATGCATTCGTAGAACATCTTCGATCTTGAGACTGTAGTAGTCTCGTACTTACTTCTTTTATGCGTTCCCTATCTTCCTTCTTGATTAGGCCTGCGTCTTCCGTAGTTAGATGCAGAAAAAAATCTTGTGCAAAATACTGCAATAAACTTGAATGTAACTCCAGCCAGCTTGTATGTATGTCAGCGCTCCGTAGCCAAGATACGGTCTTGCGAACTGAAATATCTGCTTCACTGAAATTTTGGGTTATGAAACAAAATTCGCGCCTTCAAAGGACGACAGTGTGAGAGACGAAATACGTGGTATGGAGCTGAAGGAGCACATGGTAATGGACAGAAATACATGGAATAGCAAGATCTCCTTCAGCGACCCCCTTTGAACGAGAATGATACTGCTGTAGAAGAAGAAGTGAAAGAAAGCTAGAAGAAATAGTTGTCTTCTGTCCGTGAAAAATCACCCCTCCAGAGCGCTTCGTTGAGCATCTGCCGAATTTATACGTCGTGACCTGAGAGAAAAAAGTTATAGAATGGGACTCAAGAAGCTACATACATAGTGCCACGTTTTTAAGATGTGCTTCAAGCAAGAAGTGTCTTCAGATAAAGGGATAAGGATCAGCCGCCGGCCCGTCGCCATCTTCTGCAACCTGGTCATCGATTTACAAAATCTGCAACTTTGCTTATTTTTCGCCAATTTATATCCATCCAAGCGAACACGAAATAAATAAATAAATAAACAAATAAATAAATAAATACGCGAAGCATTTTATTATATAAGGATTATCAGTAGTACCACTGGTACTGATAGGGTTTTCATACAATTACTGTTATCGATATATATCGTCAATTGAAAAGCCATAGAATGAATGGCAATTCAACTGTCTGTAATTATTACCCCTTGCATTAAAATTTTTGAAAGAATCATCTCGGTGAAGTGATGAAAATATTCCTGCTTCAAAACGAAGCCAGTATGCAACATCTGCTGCACTTCCCAGGGCCGTGACTGACTGACTGGCCGGCCAGTGAGACAGCCGTAGCACAAAGAAGTGATTGTGCGGGTACAGTGTCCTGGCGAGAAGACGCGCTCTCGCCAGTATCGGGTTACTGTACATGACTTAAGCCCAGACAGACACGACAGGTGCACTGGCAGGCAGTAGCAGCTGCTGCAGGGGGAGTATAAAAGCTGAGGACGTCTTTACAGCAGCACCACTTCTCAGGTACGAGGAGCGGCCGACACTTGGACTCCAGCAGGACCCGCACACGGACAGTTAGACATGAAAGTCCTCATACTCTTGGCCGTGCTCGGTAAGTGTTGAACAGGACCCGCACACGGACAGTTAGACATAAAAGTCCTCATACTCTTGGCCGTGCTCGGTAAGTGTTGAGCAAGACCCGCACACGGATAGACATGAAAGTCCTTATTCACTTGGCATCGGTTAGAGTGCCTCAGTTTTCCAAGCGCCTTGGTCCCGTTTGCCAAATTAGTTCGCTAACTTATATTTATACCCCTCTCTTTTCGTTTGTAGGAATGGCAGTGTTTGTCATGCCCGCAAATGCTTACAGTATTACGATCGTACTAAAATATTATAGATTGATCGAAGTCCACAGCAGGGCAAAGGACGAGGTAAAGTAAAAAAGTAAAATAAGTACCGGCTGGAGATGAGATCCATCAAAGATTTAACCACATCGTCATAATATAGATATAATAATTGGTGCTTTGCAACCCTTATTACCAAATGAAAACCATTATAAGTATAAAACAAATCCATTTACGATATTATTTAAGATGAGGTCAGTGGTTCAGAAACTTTGTTACGCCTGGCACCCCTGGAGAACTTGTTACATGTTCTCGCACCTCCTACAAAATTAAGTACCCATATGATGATGACACATGAAATTTATGCTAACTTTTGTGCTACGAATTTAAGTGAATTTGTATATGACTGAGAAACAAAACAGTATTTCGCACCCTTGAAAAGGTTCTCTCGCACCCCTAGTGTTACCATGCACCCCAGTGTGTAAACCCCTGCATTAGAGTGTTTCGACTAATTTTGTATGCGCTTATCACTATTATTATCGTTAAAATCTCAAGCTCGGACGTCGAGGATAGGGAAATCCTTAGTAAAACCCCCAGTAATACAAAAAAAAAATGCCCGAAATCCTGTCATATAGATCTGGTGCTACTTCAAGGCAATAAGGACCACGGTCGTTCCTAAAGGATGTTTCAATAACGCTATTTCTACGAGAAACCGACATATTGGTTGGTCTTTAAAGGATGTCGCCTCTCCAGTCCCTACAAGTGGCGTATCGGAAAAGACAAATGGGGAAAATAGGTATTGCATACCGTTAGAGTAACGCGGATGGAAATATCGAATTGAGAAAGAAAAGGAACAATAGTACATGGTACTATCAGTAGGAGTATGATAACAGACGAAAACAAAGTGGACGATATGGAAGGACGTTCTGAAGGCCTGCTAAGGCTAAGATAGACTGTGGGGTTACTTAGAGGTTCAACTCATCATAGCGGGGCCCAGACGAACCGAACTAACTAGTAAGTCACAGTAATAAACATTCATAGTTTGAGTAGCAACATCACTAGTTGCAGCAACGCTAGTATGGCACTAGTGTCGTCCATTGTTGTGTAATAAACAGTATTCTCCGTCAGTAAGCAATACTTGTTAAATGTTAAAGAATAGAAATTCCCTTTCTTCCACTGTCGAGTACTGAGTAGGTTTACAATATTCACTGTTCTTATTGCGGACTTCTGGTTCGGTTGGTACTTCTGGTACGTCTAGCAATCCTTGTGCCAACGCGCAGCCCATGTTTTGTTGGTACGAGTGATAGAGCACTTCCTATTATCCCTGTTTCTAACACGCACTCTTTGTACCCTTGGCCAGGGGGGCATTGGCACACCCCTCAATTCGACGAGAGATTAACTCGAGTATATCTTCCAACAGCTGAAATTGGAAATATTTGAATGAAAAGAAGTCTTTCAAGAGTTTAATCTTTGTACAAGTGCGTACTTGAACCGTTTTGTTGTTGGCACGAGGTACTATGATACATCCCATACGTCTTAAACCAGCGCGTATCCGTTGCAATATTAGTACGAAATACTGTACGATGCTACAGCCCCTTTATCTTTACCTAAAGTCTAATACGCACCATGATCTACAGCCCATCAAATAAACACTTCTTCAAATGCGTAACGCATGCTATTAGTTTATAATAATCCCTGTATCTAACGTGGATCATTTACGGCCCTGGTACAGGCGCGGCATGGGGCCTGCAGGCACCAGTGGAGTACGAGTACCAATACGAGGCCCGTATTGGTTCAGGCATCCAGGCAGCACGGCCACAGTACGCTGGTACAGGTATCAAGGCCAAGGTCAAGGTCTCCGTCCAAGATGCGAACAACGCCGATATCCAGGTAAATTATAACTCTATATCCATAAGGTGTTTTGTTTTCTTAGCTTATCCGAGGCTAAAACTGTACTGAGGTGATGAAAAATTTACTAAATATAAGAAAACCGTAACAAATGGATGAAAATGCACTAAAGGGTGAAAATATACTAAAATTTTAAACATGTACTAAGTATTGGACGATAGCATAGGGGCAAAGATACAATGAAAGAGACCCGGAAACGAATGTTTGTCCAGTGGTATACAAGCAGGCCTACAAAGCAATAAATATTTGAATCTTCGGAGCAATATCCGTAGAGTTCAAACAATGAACACCTGATGGATTTATACCTCTATGAGCATCATATATTAATTTTAATTGAAATAACTCAATTTAAAACGGAAGCAGTGGTCTCACGCGAGTGAGAAAAGTGTTAAGAATTGTCGAAATTGGTTTAGCACGATCTCTGATCGGGATCCTGAAGTCAAGACGAAATCATGCCCTGAAGGGAATGACGGATCAGTAAATATAATTACCGTAGTTATTTTCATACTGAGAATTAGTCCTCAAATGCTGAAAGGAAACAGATCATGCATGAACAGATTTATTTTTTGGAGAGAATTTAAGGTGCTAACTTAAAAGCTACGGAGAAAGTAACATAAATAACACAGACACGTACTTACTTCACCCGCAGCTCAGCGAAGTCCAGGTCGGCGAGAGGTCACAGACCCTGAGCGACGATGGACGGCAGCCGCTGGACATCCAGTACCAGGCCATTAAGGATAAGGCCATCGAGCAGTCCTTCAAGGCGCACTTGCCGAAGAAGGACGGCGTGAGTAGCAGTAGAAGTAGCAGTAGATGACGATAAACCTTTTCCGACGTCGCATAAATACTTTGACGGGGATATATTAACTTTAGACAAGCTAAAAATAATTGAACTTAGGATGACAAGTGAACTACTAGCGCGTGATGGGAATAAAAAATTAGAGAAAATTGGCATGTTAAGAATGAACTGTTCTGTCATTCAGAGACGACAAATCGACTATTGAAATACGAAGATGTGATAGCACTAACAGGAATAATTGGATAGTGGACTTGCTAGAGATAAACTGACTTGAGGATTGCTAAATTTTAACAGCATAAATATTCCTACGTTTTAGGAATAAATTGACACAAGAATGATAGCATGACATACTAGAAAAATAAAGATAAGGAGAAATGTTGCAAAGTTGAATATTTTTGTAATGGTGTTATAAAAACTAAGCTTGAGGCATAATAACATACCAATAACTAGAGCACTCTGAGAGCGCATGCCTGTGCTAAGTTAGACAACGGTAACGAAAAATGCAAATTAGCTCTGAAACTATGATTTTTTGCAACAATTTCAAAATCTTCTCATTTGAGCCTTTTGATAGTAATAACAGCTTGTGCAATTTTCTTGAAGATCCGTTCATAACTTTTTGAGTTACGCTGCTAACAAACATTATGACAAACAAGAGTCAAACATTCAAGCGAACCAACCGATCTGCACCAAAATTTAATCATTTATGTCTTTTAATATTACTAACAACTACTATAAATTTCACAGAGATCCATTCATTATTTTTTGAGTCATTGCGCTAACAAGCATAAAATTAAAAACAGTGACAAACGAACGAATAAACGGATCATTACGAAAATTTGGTCATTTATTCTTCGTTATGTACCTAACAACTTCTGCAAGTTTCATAAAAATTCGTCAATATCTTTTCGATATGGCATTGTGAAAAATGAGGCAGACAAACAAACGGATGGACGGATCTTCACCAAAAGTTAATCATCTGTTCCGCCTAACGTAGGTACCTAACAATCCCTGTAAATTTCGTCGAAATCGGTCCATAACTTTTTGAGTTATCTTTATGACAGAAAGAATAACAAACAACAGATAGTCAAACTCGACGAAAACATAACCTCCTTGACGGAGGTAATTAGAGAAAGGACGGAATTCTAGGCACATTGGCATCTTGAGAATGATGAACTATCACGCTGAAAGTTATATGAGCTGAAGTTCGTAGGATGCGCTAGAATGGTTATGCCACAGAAAGCAGGTAGTAGAAATTTTTAATATAATAGACAAAAGACAATGAAAAAACTGAGCAATTTCATAGCTTGTTAGAATAACAATACCTAGGTATATTGAAGCTTGTTAGAATAACAATACCTAGGTATATTGAAAAAGAAAAGTAAGGACAGTTATAGTCAAAATGAAATACAACACTAAACTCTATATGTGCCTGAGCAGGAGACTGTCTTGGAGGTGCCCCAAAACGACCTGCTGTGGGTCACCAATGTGAGGAGAGGCATTGCCAACATCCTGAGGATCGCCCCCATCATTGACCCTTCATCGGTGAAACCCAACCAGTAAGTATCGCAGTTTAAAATTGCGGCTACGTTTTTTTTTCTTTGCAGCAATTTGTGCAGTTAAATCTCAACTGAGAAGAAAGGCATAATGTTGAGTTCAATTCAAGCTTAGTGAGGGCAATCAGCTTTTCTGACGTTCAGCTTCTCGGAAGAGAGTGCTGAAATGTTCTTAAGTAATTCGTGTTCATTTCATGCGCTTCTAAGTGTTCTCAAGCCCAAACTTGAACCTTGTTCTTTCAACAGGTTCTGGCAATTTCCCTTTTTTTGTGGTATGTTGTTTTACTATGTCTACATTTATAGACATGAGTAAATAACAAGGTTTTGTTTGAGTAGCCAGTCTAGGGAAATAATTTTTGGTGATGGAATTAGTGGTTTGTCTAGAAGTCGTATGTATCACATTCTCCGGAAGCGCGTCATAGTTAGGATTTTTTGTCAATAAATAGGAGTGCGCGTTAGATCAACAAAAATAAAATCGGCCTTCACGTTATCAATAGTGTTAAAACTATTTACTCGTAACCAAAACTGGATAACTGCAGACGATAAACTTTCCTCCATGAACACTGCAACATACCTAGTTAACCATTTATCCAGCAACAGAAAAATCACTCTTGTGAGAACAGAAATATGAGAGTAACCTTACATGGCCAGTTGCGCAATAACAGGCAAAATTATTTAAAATTAAAATTAATTTCTCCCTAGTAATAGTGCTACACTTATTTACCTGTTGCCAGGACTGGACAGGTGGAGCCGGTGAGCTTCTCACGCATGGAGGACACGTACGCTGGCCGCTGCCGTGTGGGGTGAGTACGACGTCTCTATAGTGGACACACGTAATCTGTGGATCTGAGTATGGGTCTGTCATTATTATCTAAATGAGTGTTTCTCAAACTTTTCGACGGGATGAGAATATGCAATTTTTCAATTATGAATTACCCCCAATGAATATATACCTGATAATACGTACTAAGTTTTTTTTACTGTTACATGATGAACTGCACAAGTAACAGTGCTATTGACTGTATATATCCTTATATCTATATATATAATAGCGTATGCATATGTGTATCCAGGTAGAACCCGACGCGGTCTTATGGACCTTCTGCCTCGGTGAAGTTATAAATTATACCTTTGAGGAATAAATGGTCCCATCCGCTGCTGTTATGATACTTATTTGCTCTGAAAATGCGAATTTCTTCTTGAAATGCAATTTTTAATAGTCCCAACTGGGGTACGCCGGGTCTCCCCTTGGGCCTGGCCTGAAGATCTATTGAATTTCAAAGTTCAGGCTTCGGTCGATTCCAAGTGTTGGATGTTACGTGCGGTGTTGAAGTTCCAGGCACGTTAAAGTGAATTGGGTGACATCATCTGGATCGACGTTGGCGAATTGAAGACCCTTAAGCTATCCTTAACTAAAGTATTTAGAACTCAAGACAAACACTTATCCCGAAAAAAAGGAAAAACATAGTATTTATCAGAAGTGGCTGTGGAGCGGAAAGCATCTTACTTACTGCCTCTTCACAGATACTCGGTGACTCCGGCCGCCCAGATCGAGATCCCGTCCCCTCTGTCTGAAGACATTCAGTCGCAGAAGTCCCGCAAAGGTCCCGGTGGTCGTCAGATCCAACTGCAGGAGGACTACTACAGGGTGCAAACCTCGATTGACTTCAGCAGCTGCAAGGACAGAGTCGCCCTCCTTCAGACTGGAGCGGGTAACCTCACGAATGTGACTGACTCAGACTTCAGGGATGTCGCCGTCAGGTGAGAAAGTCGAAATTCAAATACATTTTAATTTGGTTTCAACATTTACCACATAAAGTTTTGTAAAATGCTATTTTTATGAGTAACTAGACTTTAGTTTGACGTTGTAGAGTTGTATTTCCTGGGCTAATAATTTGTATTTCCAAAGACCACACTAATCCCATGAGCAACTTGATTTAGATTTGACTTTTCAGGCCCATAAGCTGTGTTACTAGAGAAGAGAAGCAAGGGACTGATAGCAGATCAAGATAAATAGAGACTCATTTTATTGATACTACGCAACTCAAGTAATACAGAGAAGAACGGACAAATAAATCCAGGCAATTCGTGAAAGTAGCAGTCAACAACTAGACTATGCACAGCCGACTGCTGTTTGGTTATCCGTGACCATTAAATGACAGATGTTCCACATACGAGCGAAAATAATTTGAAACTCAAGGCACTGCAGGCGGGGAAGCAATTTTTATCAAATTTCATTGAGCACGTGAACTATTTCTTCATATGGCTATAAAAGTTCATAAATAGTTAACTAGAAGTTCAATTGCTTCACATTTTTGGGTCGGTAGGAAAGTGTACGTTTTTTTTCTTTCAGGCAGAGATAGTTTGTTAGTCTTCATAAATTGTAAACTAAAAGAGCGATTGCATCTCTTGTGTTCAGGGGCCACGTTAACCAGTACATCATCAAGGGATCCCCTGGCCAGTTCAGAATTGAGTCCACAGTCGGCGAAGCTCAGTTCGTCCTGGATCCGTTCGGTGCCGAGACGGATAAGATGGTGGTCATCAGCAACCAGGTACGTATTTAGAACTCTAAAGCTGATGTACGTAGTTAGTTCTACTCGACGATCAGGCGTCCCTAATCTCAAGTTTATCCGAAACTAAGACAAAAACAAAGGGACATGAAATACTCGAGGCAGAACGAGACAATCATTGCCCGGAAGTTCTCGTACATTCGGGGGAAAAAGCTTAACCAAAGTCGAGTTCAGCTAAACCGATGTGAAGGGACTTGTGCAGATGATCAGTCTAGAACGGTGGCTCTGTTCAGGGAATCCGGTATCAGGCTTTAAACGAACATCAATTACCCATGATACTTCCAGATGCAAGATCTTACTACATGAAATGAAGACTTCGGAGATGTTTCAAGTATAATTGAGCAGCTGTTAATACCTGGAATACTACAGAAAGTTGTGCAACGTAGGTACGTTTTCGCCTGAAATCAGGACAATTCAAGCCTATAGTGGACTCGATCTCGCTTGTTTCTAAAAGAGTAGGAAACAGATAGGACTCTATAGTGTGTACAGAGGAGGCGACATGGTGAAGCCTTAACTAAGGCTTATCAAACCGACGGGGGTATCCACTGAAAGCACAACACCCTAAATAGGATGGGAAGAACCTACTCTTTCCTAACACTAAAACTTTATAAGGATTGTATTTTATGTAATTGATTCAATATTTTTATAAATTATAAAGGCTTTTCTAAGTGAGACTTAAAGTTGACTCTTGCTACGATCGAGTACGACATGTTAAGTAAACAACTATAAACAACTACTATTAAACAGAGGTACATCGAAATTTCGAAAGTTTCCAAGCGAGGTTATGCTAAGTAACGTTCTACTGTGCACAGAGATCTAGCTTCTTGAGTCTTCCTGAGTGAGATGCAATAGAAATATTCTCATGTTTTTTCAGACTCACAAACTTGCAAAATAAAGGTGAAAATGCAATAATTAAAACTTCGTATTCGCAGACTCTCAAGCTTCTGAACGCCCGACCTTTGGCCGGTGGACAGTTGAGATCTTCGGCTGCCACCAAGCCGATCAACACGTGGGCCCACCAGGTCCAGAGTCCCAACCAGCAGCCCCAGGGCTACGCGCCACGATGGGTGTCCTACCGCAAGGATGTGAGTAGTCCATTCGAGTGGAAACTGCCAAAAGAGAAGTGCTAATAGTACATGCGAGACTAGCGGAGCACAAAGTCAACTGCTGAAGAATTGAAGAAATAAGTGTAGCCTGCAGTCCAGAATCTAGTAAAAGTCCAGCTTAGGTTCATTCAGCATGAACATGAGGCTAACTACTGCAGTGGTGAACGTCGTCCAGTAGTCCTGAAATTTACACAGAGTAGCTGTGATGGCATGGAATAGTCTTAGCTTTAATTCCACTTTGGAAATTAAATTCAAAGTATCACAAAGACCTACTGAGCAGCAAGTGCACACTTACATTTGAGGCTTTAAAAAAAAGCGTTAGTCATGATTTTCTTCAATGAAAAAAGTCACGTATGAGTAGATAATGAGGAACAGCATTGTCTGGCATTAAGATTAGGTATCTTTCCAAAAAATAGCCACAACTCAAGTAAAAAGAACTTAAACATCCCTTTATTAAGAATAGCAGTATTTTAACATCTATAATAATCTATAATGATTCATAAGGCACAAAGATAGACTTGATAGCTTTTTTGGTCTATAGGTGATAGACTTTGCTTATACAAGTATTAAATAATTACGATTCTACTGCTGACTGCATTCAATATTTACCGCTTGCAGAGCCAGCAATCTTACAGCCCCATCTTCTACGAGAGATTCAGTTCCGGATTCGAGCCCACCCAGCAGTTCAAAGATCAGATGCAGGTAGGTGCCAACCTTGTAAGTTACGTCTCTGAGGTCATCAAACATATACTAAGTGTATTGAAAGGTCTTGTGTCGCAGTGATATCCAATCTTACGCAACAAGAAACAGGCGGTTAAAGAGAAGAATTATTTAATATTATCAGCAGGACGCGAGCAGAAACTGGGAACATTTAGAGTATATAGAGCGCTAGACACGGGAAAGGAAGAGAAAACTGGGAAGAAAATGAAAGAACGCAATACTGAAGACTTTCGGTAAAAGAAAAGGAAAGGGGGCACCCAGCCTCTCTAAGGGAACGAGTCAAGAGTCCCTACAGTATGGAATGCGTGAAACTTCAAGTTGAGACACGGATGGTGAATGATTCTAGGGTAAGCCTAACCTAGGCCCCATGGCTACTGAGCATTTTAGTTCAACTAATTAAAATTTTTGTGTCTTTGCAGCAACGTATTGAAGACGCGGTGAAGCGCGCCGCCCAGCAGCTGCAGATCCAGAACAAGGACAGCACCCAGGATCCTAGGGACTACAAGGGCTCTGAGGACGGCCGAGCTGCCCAGAGCATGCAGGAGGCACAAGAACTCATTCGCACCCTGCCCCAGCAGGAGCTGCAGCAGCTTGACAAGAAACTCCAGGGCCAGAAGCAGTCGTGAGTATAGAAGAAAATCAATTAAGAAAGCGGTTCCCTTGGATTTATTAATTTGCAGCGGTTTGATACAGGATAGTTTATACCAGGGTGTGTTATTTGGCCACAAGGGTACTCTGCCCTGTTGTATTCCTATGGAAGAATTTTTTGTAGCGAGGTACCATAGCCTGGTGCAGATAGGAATAAGATACTAGTTATTAACATGATGAGTTGATATTAGTTTTCATGTATAACTGCATGAACTTCATCAAAAACCGATCAACGAGAGGCAGTCATGAATTCAACCATCCGTTGAAGAAATCGATGGCATTCTTAGTTGAAGAAACGCAGAACTCACAAGATTGCCTTCAGTGAAAGTTTGTGAGTGCCCATAGCTTACGATGTTTACATCAACTGACGGTTGCGACCTCGGAGAAAATGGCCATTGAAAGCAAAGTAACGATATATGATGCCCTTACTTTCCTCTTTTTATGTCACAGTTGCCAACTCTGCTATGACCTCTTCCTTGAGGCTCTAACCATTGCTGGATCCGGAGCTTCACTGGACCTGATTGTGGATAAGATGAAGTCTCAAGAGCTCTCTGACAACCGCACCGCCTCCGCCTTCTTCAGTATCGCCAATAACGCCCAGTCTCCTGAAGCCATCGACAAGCTTTTGGTACGTAAAGACATTCGAGTTGATTTATAGACACAACCATGTTCCTTCTTTCCAAATCTCATACCACCTGTATTATCTTGTTATTTCTATTTGTCATGATCATTGGGAAATAATGAGTAGTAACTTCAGCCACTACGACGCAAGGAAAGCAGTAAAGCTCAAAATGGGTCATGGTCATTAGAAAATGTTCATAATACGAATGAATTTTCATTTAACAGCAATTCGTGATGTCCCTGCAAGAGGAGCAACGTGTTCTGGTGAGCGCTCTGGCCAAGAACAACTTGGCCAACATGATTCGCAGGTTGTGCGTCAGCCAACAGGAACTCCGCTACTCCCACATGCAGCCTCTATTTGGCGACAAGCAGTGCAACAGGCAGTCGGTCATCTCCAAGTATTTGCCTCACCTCGAACAGAAGATCCAGGTAAGAAATTCTCGTTTCCATTCAGAAACACTGTGTCTTTTAAAGGTACATGGACTTATCTGACTTAGTCGTTATCAGTGACACCTGCTGCAGATATAATAGTTTATTCGTCGAAATTATTGTTATATTGAACAGTTTAAGCCTCCGTAATAAGACAATCAAGCACAGAAAGACTTGAAGGACATACGGTATGCAAATAGGAACGTATGACTTATGCACAAAGTGCCCAAAAGGAATCAACGATAAAATTATTACTTTTTGAACCTATTTACAATAAGAAAATTATAGTAAAGCTACCATAATCTTTGCAGTTGGCAACTGATCATAAGCGTGACATGTTTGACGTTAAAAGGTAGTACGGGAGGAATGTCTTCTTCCAGAGCTCCGACAAAAATTGGGTGAAGATCCTGAATATTATGGCTGCTGCTAACTTGGGAGGCAAGGAAAGTTTGGACATCCTCAAGAAGGTCTCCAAGGGTGAAGTGAGCCACGACCGCAACGTGCGATTCGCCGCCATCCACGGCATGTCCAAGAACAGCTTCGACAACTCCAGCAGGGATGATGTAAGTACCTATTCTTTATAGAGATGAACCAAACCTATCCTAAACTTGCCGAAAATATTCTTTACCATCGTTGGTATTCTAACAAACCGAACTTTAATCATAATTTGAGGTAGGCCTTGCACAAACATTATTGGGAATCTTCAACTAATAAACAACATCCAAATAGACTCAAACATAATCTTGTTTTGCGCAGATCTTCAACATCCTGCAACCCATCGCCGAGTCACAGGTTGAAGACTACCGTGTGCGCCAGGCAGCCTTCGACACCTTGCTCTCCTGGAAACCCAATACGACCTTCATCCAACGGATGGCCTTCTCTACCAGGGCTGAGCCTTCTATCCAGATCAAGAGTTACAAGTACTACGTCATTGACAGCCTCGCTCAAATCGACGATCCTGCCTTCAGGCCCCTGTAAGTAATCTATTTTTTTAACTTCAGCAAGACTTCGGGTGTTACAAATTCATGTCGGAACCCGAATAGAAACGAAATCTTAATATCTCAGTTATAGATATGAGGATCTCGCCAAGAGTCGAACATTTGCTGTACAAAAGTATACTATTTTCACATCTGGATTACCGGTACTTGATCGGTGGCCTCGCCGCTCAAAAACTGAGTTGCAATCACGACCGAAAGAGCGATCACGACGAATGTGACACGGATCACAGGGATGCGAGTATAAGCTGAGAAACAGTCGTTTCAAATTTGCCAGCATTATTAGATTCAGTGTATTACTACAATATATATACCAAAGAGAAAGAGAGGGAGAGAAAAAAATGGTTTGGTTAATATAAACCCAAAGTCTTGACAAGTCGTAGCAACTTATTTCACATACTCCAATCATGTGTATAATTATTACAGTATTAATTTATGGCTTGATATACAGAACGCTTATCATCCAAATTAAATAGCCTGTGCGTCAGAGAAAAATTTAGCTATATATGAAAATATACATACTTCGTAGCGATGATACTTATTAACGCAAAAAAATAATATAGTTTGTGGTATATACGTTTTATAGGAGCGCAGCTGCCCGCAACCTTCGTCCCATCACCCGCTTCATGAACCCATCCCTGCACCGCGCCACCTCCATCAAGAGGTCCAGATACCTGCCCAAGGAACAGGTTAGTTGGTCATGTAGAGGAAGTCTTCGTCACGGGTCATCTCGATTAATGCAGTTTATTATTAAGGCACAAAAGTCGTTTATCCATGCTTCAGATATAAGATCTCATGATTTACGGGTACCAATATCGAACACTTGGAACAAAAAGATTTGAAACTTGTAGAGAAGAACGCGCCGAAATCGAGATGATGGTTAAGACGGAGTTCACGGAAAGACCACGAGTTGGACTCGGCGGCAGATAACCTAATTGGCTGAGCAAGTCGTGGAATTTGAAATATCTTAAAATGCAATGCATCGCCTTGAAATTCGTTCAATAATTTACAACTCAGAAAACAACCAATACGCGCATCTGTTTAAAAAAAAGTATCGACTAGCCAGAGGTCGTCATTCATCTTGGTATGGGTTATTACCCTTGTTTAATGTGACCTTTGCACTGACGAGCTTAGTATATAAACGATTCAAATAATGTTATTCTTCGTTACTGTATAGTATTAGGCCTTTTCAGCTCAACGCGACGCTTCAAGAGCGAAATAAGGCTCTAAAGGATCTTGAATTAACTTCAATATTCCTGCGCATGTATTTTACCACAGCTCCGTTTTGCTATGCCTAAAAACTTAAGTCAAAAAATTACATTGGCAATATTGTCTAGTAAGGAAGTGATAGCTCAACATGCCTAATATTTTAACAACTCAGAAAAATTCTCAGAGTGCGTTCCGTCCACCAGGTTGGAGGAGAGGCCGAGCTAGCCTGGCTCTCTGACCTCCGCTCCTTCTTCCCACGGGAGATCTACACCTACGCCGTCCCTCAACTTGGCCGCTTCGAGATTCCAATCTTCGAGGTGAGTGCTAGTTCAATAGCTACTTCAGCTCCTAAATTACATCACCTCGATGAAATAAAGTTGCTTGTTGGTTCCAGCCTCCTTCGACGTTTCACTGTTTCAATAAAACAAATCCTAGTGGAATATAGTATGCCAAGCAGTGAACGATGATTCCACGCACGGATTAACACATTGCTCTTTCGCGAAGAATTGGACAAGAACGAGGATTATCAAAGCTTACAATCAGCATACGGAGTAGGAAAAAAATCAAATGCATTTTAAGAGGGTGGGATTGATAAGTGGGTATAGAGACAATTACCTGGGCCTCCTTTAGCCTAAACCAGGCAATGAACATACATGCAAAGAAAGAGATCTGGAAACCATTAAATTACAGTAACCTATGAAGTCACATTGAAGGCGGAACTCCGGATTGCATGATGCAAGCAATCTTATCCCTATAGACCATTTGAAGTCGTGGACAGCTAAGGTTTCCAGCATGGAAATGGAAATATTTATTCGAAAATCCATTTACAATTAAGGCCAATGACAGATAAATGAAGATAATCCGGGGATGAAGCCAGTTTTGGCATCCCACTTGGCCTCCAGTGACAACCTACATGCGAAAAAATACGCGGCAAAGTTAGGAGTTTGTGAAAAAAAGTTTTTGCAACGCCAAAAAACTGCGTTTCGTTCAAATATGCTTTATTGCGAGCTCATTGTGGCGTTCCGAGATGCTGAGTGAGGGACGTGTGTCCATCGCTGCTCCTTTCTATATGTGCCACTAATCTTATACCATGTTTCCTTTGAAAACTTATCACCAAAGAATGCAATGATTCTCCGAAGAGAACTTTTCACTAACTAATGCAATTATCATAAATTCGTCTCAGAGTGTGCTGTACGGCAACGTCCAGGGAGCTTACGCTACGTCTCGAGACATCCTCGCTTCCATGAAGAGGATCCCCGCCATCGCCTCGGCTGAGCGCCAGCAGAGAAGACGCCAAATCCAGCAGCAATTCCGCCCATTCAATGTAAGATAACACTTCAAAGATTGATCTGCATGAACAGAGTTGAAGTTTGATATCAGTTATAAAGTTCATCATCTGTTGAACGGTTTTCTTCAACCTGCTGAAGCGAGCTCCATTCATAAACCTTGAACGGGTCACACCGAAGACTTCCGAAAGGCTCAATCTTGCTCCGTTCAATCGCTGCCAGCGTCTTGAGGTTTCTTCTCACACCCGTGTATCAGCAACCCTTAATTAAATTGTTCTGTTTCTCCTTCATAACTCTTGCTATCGAAAGTAGTGAATATAATTTTAACGATATTAATTAACGTAATATGAATAATAAAGGTAATTTGTAGGGCTTGAGTAAAAATAAAATGGATTGGCAGCTAAAATAAAGTACTATTCAATAGTGAAGTAGCAGATTATTTCGAGTGAAAAATATTGCGGACGTTGAATAAAAATGGAGCAAAAGATTAATCATCTCATAATCCTGTAGAAGCCAACGAAATTTCGGTTTCTCGTAGGAAGAGTGTTGTTTGAAATATGCTCTGGGAGAAACCGTCGACCTTGTAGGCCCAACGCCCGATAGGGCCCAGAGGTGACGCTTCTAGTTGCCCTGTTCTAGTCATACTGTCAGCCTAGCTCTTCGTTGAACAAGTGAGGATATAATATGGTCGCTATTGTAATACTACTAATTCCAAGATAGTGTTTTCGGCCGTCCCGTATAGCGTTAATGGTGACTTTAACGGATTACATTGCTGGCAGGATTTGCTGACTTTAACGGATTACATTGCTGGCAGGGTTTGCTGACTTTAACGGATTACATTGCTGGCAGGGTTTGCTGACTTTAACGGATTACATTGCTGGCAGGGTTTGCTGACTTTAACGGATTACATTGCAGGCAGGGTTTGCTGATTTTAACGGATTACATTGCTGGCAGGGTTTGCTGACTTTAACGGATTACATTGCTGGCAGGGTTTGCTGACTTTAACGGATTACATTGCAGGCAGGGTTTGCTGACTTTAACGGATTACATTGCTGGCAGGGTGTGCTGACTTTAACGGATTACATTGCTGGCAGGGTTTCCGCCTTCTCGGTGTTGCAAAATACTTCATTTAGATACATTACTTGTCCGTGGTGTGTCAAAGCGTGAAATTTTTACTAATAATAATAACAACAATAACACTACGATATTTGTGCAGGCTGACCAACAAGAACCAGACGTATACTACTACGGCCGGTTCTTCAAGACCTCCGAGTTCTTCGCGCCCCTCACCGACCAGCTCTTCGCCCAGGCCCAGGCTCAAGGTGCGGTGACAGCCATCCGTGTACGGATTTTTGTCGCATACGCTTTTTTTCGGAGGGGGAATTAAATCAACTTCATTGTAGCCAGTAATAGTTCACAGCAATTAAATTTATTTAGTTCTGGTGGTATGTCTTGATGATGGAATAAAAATCGTAGTAGCACTTCCGTACGGACTAAGTTAGCAGCAACACGATAATTTTATTTGATACTGCACGGCAATTTTCTTTTACACGGAAATAATGAAATATTCACCCGCAGCTGACCACATCCTTCGCAGCCGCAGCAGCAACAGAAGCAGCTTAAGCGGCGACCCTCAGCATAAGTCAATCACCCTCAAATACTTCAACCCGATGGAACTGAACGTCATCCTGCCAACGCCTCCTGGCCTCTTCACCAAAACTCAGGTACGTAATACTTGCCGTGAAGCTGTTATAAAGTATTTTATTAGTAAGCTCATCGGACATAGCAAGCGTTCCAGCCCTATGGTAATGGATATCATTATGCCAACACCTACCGGTCTCTTCATTAACACTTAGCTAATATTTGCTGGAGGGGGGGGAGAGGTTTCGCTAGACGCTAGCTTACAGAAGAACTTTCGGGAGCGAACATCAGCATTGAGAAACAAAAATGTGACTGAACGACCGACACTGCAATATTGTATAGCAGTTCCTTTGTTTCAAAGCAAACAAGCTGTTCACTTTTGTTGTCTTTTTTTACAGCACTTTATATTTCCCTAGCAATATTTTCGGCAGCCCCAAGCTTATTTTTTCTAAAAATTTTGGCAGAAGTCGACAAAATGCTGTATATATATTGATGAAAACTACAGTAAAGGAATAGACACCATCTCGGATACACTTTCAGCGTAAACGTACATAAACTTTCACTTTTTAATAATTGAATTTCTATATGACGTAAGCGGGCTCTTTGCATGCGTGCAATTAGAGTGCGAAGCAACGAGTTTCATTTAATTTAAGCGTGCTGAGCGAAAATCTAACTGTTTACTACTACATGTTAGCGAAAGCTCAAAAGCACACAACATAAAGTAAATCTACTGCAAATACTTTAATGTATCTTTTATCTATTACAAGGAGTGTAAATGAACGTTTAAAGAAGATGGCATAGCGGAAGCTGCTCGTGAGTCCACATACACAAAATGACCACGCAGCTAACACGTTTCCACACAGGTGAGCACACCCACCATCTTCTACGTGAACGTGGATACCGAGAGCGCCTACACACCTGCCATGAACAATGCTGCGGAGCTCCCGAAACTGAAGAAGATTGACTTCAACGTGCAGGGCATCGTCAAGTGAGTTCAGTAACAGCTGAGGATCTCAAAATGGTTCATAGCATCCTCCAGGGGGGACCGCAATAAATTAAGGACATGGTATAACAAGAGGATATCGTGCATAATGGCTTTTCTACCACTGAATACCAAATAAATAAGGAAAAAAGACGTGCTGCAAGTGCGTACGGATGTTGGGAAGACTGCTGCAAATCTATCAGGAAGTTAAAGAGATGGTTACCCGAAAACTTTTAAGAACCAGAAATTTCCAGAGGAGTGTTGCAATATACAACGTTGTGGTTACTGAAGTTACACCGATGTCTCCCGCTGCTCAAAAATTGCGCCACAATCACCTCCCAAAAAGTGGCAATGACGATTGCGACTGCAGGTTACCGCTTATAAACTGGTCCTTTTTTAATAAGAAGAATGACAAATGAAACTCTAGAGACAAAGTTACCATTAACACGGAACTTTGTTTTGTTTATTTATGGATGAGTTTGTAGCGCTCGTCTATAGATGGCGCTCTTGTATTGTGTTCAAAAACCGTTAACCGTAACAGCAATTAGGATCAAGGTTATCAATTTTAAGGGTGCGGTAATCCAATTACGTTGCAGTTACAAAACGCCTATGCATTCATGTCGATCTTCGAGTATGCTGTGATCGTGTCCTCACATTTCTTTCCTTTCTGGTTCATTATAGCTGCATGACATCAACAAAGCATCAATCATAAATTGTACCTACTGCAAATTTTACGGTTATGCAGTTTTTTACCCATTTACTTTCGAAAAACAAGTAGCTTTAATTCTAATAGAAGTAGCGCTACTAGAAAGTAAGTCATAATTGTGGGTTCAGGTACATTATGAAAGGAGCTCGATAAATAGCTTGTGTCATTCAGTACTACGTTTGACTGGCTGGTTCCGTTCTATGTAAAGGAATACAAGTTATTACGAGAGAATAAGGATAATGCAAATTATATAAAAATTTCCCCTTTACCTTATACGAGTATCACCAAATTAATAACAAAATAACCTCTTAACCAACACAAATATTGCGCAGCTGTAGAATTTGGTAAAGAGACTTGATGGGCACCCGGCATGTGTATAATTACACTCACGTATGCTATAGTATCTTAATTACTACCTAAATTACCCACGACAGGGCAGTAACGAAGGTCAACACTTACTCACAAGTGTTCGCACCCTGGACCAACAAGACGGTGGTGGCCGCTGTTGACAACGAGAAGTCCGCCTGCCTGCCCATGAAGATCCGGGCCGCCGCCGATGTTCGTCTACCCGTCCAGCAGCTCTGGGCACAGATCACACCCACCTTCAACCAGTCCGGCGTGAGTAAAAATAGCTGCATTGCATATAAGATTCTCCTTATATTGAAAGTGGGACATATGACACTGCTTTCGATACAAACCACTTTCAACCAATCCAGGGAGCGTAGAAAAAAGGATCCATATTACACACAGAATTTTAAAAACGCTGAGTAGTATGGCAAGGTCATTGATACGCACTACCTTAAGCCAGTCCAGAGGAATTGAAGTTAATTAAAGAGCAGAAAAAATTTTTCAGTACAATAAAAGTGTAACAAGGCAATGTCACCGAGACACAAAATTCAGCTGTTCGCGAAGAGGAATTGAATGCTACAGTCCGTTGCGATTGTTGGTGTAACGTTTGAGCGGTCGACCTCTCGATCATTACTCTGGAATATTTACTCTAGTTTAACCAAGTTGTGTTAATTTATGCAAAGGACATTTTGTCACACTGTATTCTAATGGGAAAACGTAGCGCAGAGCATGACCTAGTTGAGATAGGGATCATGTAAATTGGTAATGTCGTGGGGAATATCCAGGCTATAGCCTGAGCGCTATTCCAGCTACGTCCTGAGTATTCTAGGCAAGCAATCCGTACAGTCACGAGAACGTAATATGCATACTTCCACGAAGAAGTTGACATGATCTGGCACAGATTTGGTTATTATTTTAAAATTGATCTTAAAAACACGTTCTAGCCATCGAAGCAAGAGATTGTGCGATTAATGATATTAACTTCTCACAATTAAAAGAAAAAAATACAACTTCAGTTGTAATAGCCTAGTTTTGAGCCCGTAACTCAGTATTTTCGACACATTACTTCATACCTCTAAGCAGATGATGCTAACGTAGAACAATTCTCGCAGAGCGACATTCCAGTACTGAAGATTCGCAACGTCGCCTTCACTGGTATCGGCAAACCCCTGCCCAGTCCTGCCCATCAAGGAGACTTCGAAGCCTTCGACAAAGCTCAGTGGGTGTACAGCGACGACCAGCTGGTAAGTCAAACGTAAAATTGTTCAAAACTGTTGTACAGTATATGTTAATTTAAGCTTCCCTCGTCATTGAAATCGATATTTTCAAGTCATAATAAGAAGAAGCATATTGAGCATGTCACATTTGACCAGATGGCAGATACTCGTAGATATTCACGGCACAGTTTATAGCTATGACCATATTTTGGTTGATCTCAGGAAGAGATTCGGTCAGGTACTACACAACACTAATTTTTTTTTATTGCTGCAAAATAATTTTATAGTAGTTCTAACTTGACACATGATGTTAAAAAAAGTACAGTTTAGGAAAAAACTCACGTCTTCCAAAGTGGATATTTAGATAGGAAGTCACTGGGCGCAGAAAGAAGCACCCTCTGTAGGCAGTTCTGTAGCAATTGATACGATGCCCTCTGCTGCAAGGCAAAGTGCAGACTTCTTGCCTTAGATAATAAGATGCTATCCCCTTCGGAGTAAGGTGAATATAACCTAATTCTTATATTGCTTCCACTAAAGAGTCAACTGCAGATCCCCATCTCGAAAGACAACACCGGCCTCAACGCTGAAATCAGATACAAGGGAGAGCCTGAACCGCCCTTCAACCAGCCCAACTACCTCCAGTACTTGCTGTAAGATATCGAACGGATTTTCACTATTGTTTATCTGGAAGTTAGTTAATGCGTTATATTGAGACTACCTAGACTCAGAGTGATGTTTCAAATTAGGAAAAAGGAAAGGACCCTTGGTATATTTATAGAACAAACAGTACACGAGCCGAGCAGGAGAACAAAGTATGAATAATGAACGTACTTTGCATGCCAACAACAGGGACGTTGCCTAGTTAAAACTGAAAAAAATGTGGGTTTTTACTTTGCAATTTTGATATAAAACTTTGCACATCTGTATCTTAGGGAGCCCAGCCGCCTCTCGCACCTTCTCTCTTCTCCTTCCATCAAGAACTACGACGCCACGCTGTACCAGAAGTCCGGCGGTTCCGATACCAAGAACATCGGTGTCTCTCTTCGCCATAGTAAGTTGGACTCTACACAGGTTACGATATATTTCCGAGTATTATTATATTATTATTTTTACGTTACATCCTTAACGTTGACTTACCAGTAGCATTTCACGAACTCGAACTTGAGGAAGAAAGAAGGAACATGCATGAGGTAGGTGATAACAAAACCCAAACGAGGCTTCCTATGCATGGCAAAAATAAAACTAGAAAAACGAGAATGAGTACACAAAGCATAACCTATAATGTAAGATAGTTCATGTAGAAAACCTATATAATTTTACACGTTTTCAATGATCATTTATACAGGCTGTTTGTTTATTTGAAAGAGTGGATTGATTTTAGTGAGCTTGGATGATAGGAATACGAAATTGAATAAACACATACCGGGGGAATCATGCCTATAAAATAATATCAATTTCAACTAAAACCGACGTACGTTGGAACGTCCTTGCCAGTGATCCATGAAGTGGGTGCATCATGCAAAATACAACTTGATTGCCAAGTTAAATGTGAAGCAATACTGGGCAACAGTTGGTACACTAGTCTACCATTGATAAGCTCATTTTCTATGACTGCAATAGATGAAAAAGCATTTAGGAATGACGTGAAGTGTATAGAGATTCGGAAAGACAGATAAACAGACACGTTGAAAGCATGACATCCTCGCGGATACTCTACGGGTTCAAACTATATAGCAGTGCAGCTTATTACAACTGGAATTCTCACATTACCGTTTTTATTCTTTCTTTGCAGTTGCGAAGAAGGGAACCGGCGATGCTGGTGAGCAGAACATCAATACAGATGTGAGTTGATCCAATGCAAGTTAGCGTACTGAGGAGGATTTTGGGTTAATTCATTCAGCCCGCTCTGGTCAGGCTACTGCCTGCAGCCCAGAACTTTCAGTCTCTACCTCAAAATAGAGGCCTGGGTATTTCTGCAATTTGGTGATCTACCCCAGGCTGAGAGATGCTGTCTCAGGGAGAGAAAAGCTCCTATGATATCTGATTTGAAACCATATTATTATGCCGAAGGTCGCTAGCTTGTTTAATATCCTTGGCAATAACCTTGTAAAAAATTCAATAGAGTTACATTCTCATTAAAAAAAGCTGCAATGTTCTCCGATTTTAGTTTTTTAAATTGGATGTAGTAATGATGTGTGATTCACGTCTTCCAGGGCGCCAAGAAGCCAATTGATGTTTCCGCAGATGACACGTTGGAACAGCGCCAGCAGAAACTGGATCAGTTCTCAGGTAAGCACAGTTCTTCTAAAGGGGATGACACACGCTAGTCAAAAGAACGAATTTCCCCAGCTATTCGTTCGAATGTTATGTTCATCCCTCATAAACACACCTTTGACTTTACCGAAAGAGGCATTAAAATGTTAGCTGCCAAGTTAAGTTTGCGCAATAGTCAGACCGTTAGTTAAGTTTCGGGGATCCCTTCAACTTTGGAGGAAATAATAACTCAAAATTCTTGGCATTTCTAGACTTTTGTACCATTTAAAGGGACACATGAGCTTCTTCGGACGCGAAGGTAAGGAAATTCTTTCGTTTGACTGGTTTCTGACTAGTCTGGACCTTAGCAACTCACCCTTTGCTCGTTATTATAATTCTGAGTAAAATAAAATCCCGGTCGCAAACGAAATCATAGCCGCCCAACTTTAGGTAATGGTTATAAATATTAAGATGAGAAATCATCTGCAAACGAGATTATCTTATATTGCATAGGTTACCTTAGCCGTTAGCAAGGCCTTCAGGACGTGTGTGTTTCGTGCCCACTTTGCTACCTTTAGATTTCATACTCCTACTGTTACCTTTCTCTGTCTCTGTTCTTCCTATACTTTGCATGCTTGTTCAGTCTATGCAGTCTATCCACTGTGGAAACAACCTCGTGAGTGGGTTCCACGTTTATCTGAGCATACTATATGTCCTTTCATTGTTTTCGCTTAGATCACCTTAGTGATGATTTAAGGAGGCTTTAACAATCTTACTTACCTCTATTTACACCATTATCTCATTCTGTTCCGGCGGGCTCAATGAAGCATCAATTTTTCTATACTACAAAGCAACAGGAAGAAATAATTGCTGTTAGAGAGTGTTAGCTCTAGAAATTTTCTTCGGAATAATGTCATCTTTAGTTTCTAAAATACATGAATGACTTGAATTCGGTATTTTCACTATTTCTATCTTTTCGACCAAATAGTATTACTGAAAAGTATGATATAAGTAATCATGATAAATTTCAAATTCAGTAAATGATTTCAAAATATATCGATCTGTCCGGTGTCCAATACGAGCAAGTGTTTTAACGATGGAAATGTTTCATAGTTCGGCGGTTTAAAATGACATTAATAGCGGGTACATATCGTGATAGCAAAAAGGACCATTACTGTCAAAGTTGCTTGATTTCATAAATTTTGAATAACTGAAGCCATGTCATAAATACTCTCCCATCCCTATCGTGTTTGCGTGTCGTAATTACTTCCTCAAACCCAAGTGACTGAGATATCTAAGACAAAATTATCTTATTATTTACAGCCCAGAACAACCACGAATATTCAGCTCAGTTGAACTTCACGGGAGCTCAGACGAAGCTCTACGAGATTGTCATCACTGGCGCAGAAGAAGAACGTACGCAAGACCAAGAACAAGTTACGAGAACCTTCTACAAGGCCCAAGTCTCCCTCCTGGAAAAGAACGAACAATCTTCCCGCAAACCAAAGGTATCCATTCCGTTTATATATAACAATACGCACTTTGTTTGTGCCTCTTTGCCCCGATCTGAAGGAATAGATGGGAGAATATTTATCTGCTAAGAAGCTAGGAAAACATGGAGATAATAATTACAATTCTATTGCTAATTAGCTGATGATACCAAACTGGAAAGAAGTGCAACCAAAAAATTACGGTAGATATCCTTAAGAGCAGCAACAAGGAGAAGAAAGAATGAAACCAGACTATCGTCACAGTATGTACGTAATTATTATTATATTTTTTGCTGTCCCTTGAAGACGGCCAGGGCCACGAGTCTTTTAATATTTTACACGTAAGAAGACATAATTTTCTTATTATTCAGCGGCCATGAGCCTCTTCCAGCGGCTTGCTCGAACTTGGCCAATTTCCAGGCACGTAACGTAGATTTATATTACGGTGAGCCTGGGCCTTGTATAAGAAGAAAGGATATTCAGTACAGGGAAAGAAGAACTTCGATCTACTTTTCCGTGTAACATACTTTTTCTCTTTGAAAATTTTCCCAAGTTTTTGGAATTCGTCTGCTAACTAAGGAGCTTTGAGACTTACTGCGTTGCATTTAGTTTTGTCCACACAGTATTGAAATTTACGCCACAGTTTTGTAAAGCTTTTGCCCCTGTCACGCAACCGGAGATTTTTTTCTTGCCTCCCTGTAAGGGACAAAGAAGCGCACAGCTTTTCGAGTTGTAATTCGCTTTAGATTTTATAGAGATACTTAGAAAGTCACTGGTGACACATGCTGTAAGCATCTGACGTGACGGCTAACATTTAAAAAAAATATTTTGGTCGATAAACAGTGGATTTATGAGGACATAAAATCGTAAAAATAATTTGAACACTTTGTATTGTGTGCGTAGAACGGCAGTCAATAGAGTGACCCCGGCTTAAGCTTGTCGGAGTCGTGAGTAGTTTAAGTTGATTGACTTAAGCAATTCTTTGCATTATGTACTCCTGAACTTACCCATTTCTGGCTAGGGTGAGTATTCCAAACATAGCGTCCGAACGCTGAATGCTGATTCAGCACGTCAAGCTCCACCAGCACTCCCCAGCCTGGTTGGGAGGCTCGAAACTGCCCCTTTTCGTTACTGACATCAGCACCTTATGGCTGTGACAGACGCTGGCCAAAAGCTGAGGAAACTCTCGCAAACGCGAAAAATTTTTGTGCAAAAAGCACCTTCCTATTCACACGTGAGAAAGGTCCATTGGTCAAAAAACTTCGAGCTCGGTTCATCTTAACAACGTTGTCATGGCTACGGACTGAACACCATAATAAAAATACATCTAACAAGCAGAATAATATAATGAATACTACCCAATGCTTTCAAAAGTAAGATTAAGTCAAGTTCTATGATAAAATATCTTGAAAATAATAAACTCGTTGCGACACCGAAAGCGAACTGAACGCCCCACCCGCCGATAGATGTCTCTGTGGGCGGTTTATTGGCAAAAATTCGTGCGTTTGCCTGCAGTGTATCGAGCGCAAAAGTGCTGCTTGCTCCATCTCAGAATTTTGCCCAAAAGCGAGAGTGTGGAGGTTTTTAGACGTCGATTTGGCGCCCAAAACTCTGATACTCGTTTTTTTTGGATAGCGTGTGGCATCGGCATCAGTCTCCTGCTACTGTGAGCATTAAGGGTTAGGGGCGAAACCACTTCGTCCCGCCTAGTGACGCTAGGGAAATTCAGCTACGGTGCCAT
The DNA here is from genome assembly GCA_001587735.2 of Parhyale hawaiensis. Classification (NCBI taxonomy): domain Eukaryota; kingdom Metazoa; phylum Arthropoda; class Malacostraca; order Amphipoda; family Hyalidae; genus Parhyale; species Parhyale hawaiensis. Next base: position 2,144,245 of record LQNS02278089.1, on the reverse strand, counting down.
CCGCATTTTTACCCCAACTGTAGTCTGTGGCTTTGAATCAAATCAGATTCTTCTGGTAATAGTTCAGGCGGCCAAAATATTTCCGTTAGAATAACATTACTGAAGAAGCCCGTTAGGGCTCTTTGCTTCCTAAAGAGTTAACGCTTTAGAAGAAGTGACTTTTGCCGTAATAGTTGTTCCAGGAAATATTCAACAATTTTGCAATTAAATGGCAGGATGAAAATTAAAACCAGCCAGCGGAAACCGTACCAAGACCGTTTGAAGGAAGTAGTGACAAGACTATTCATACAACATAGATAAAATTGTGTTTTCCATGTAAATGGATTAACTTTAATAATAAAGCATTATTCTTATTATTATTATTGAATGACATTGCATGAAGATACCAACCATGGCATTAAGACAAGAGTGACTGATAATAATGCCCCTCGTTACTCACCATTCAGACGTGCTTCGTTGGAGCCATGGACCGGCCCCAGCTGATCCCTATGAGGGACCAGCCGCAGCTCCAGCAGGCCCAGCAACAGGACTGGCTTCAGTGCAAGGCGGCCCTCAACATATACGAGGGCGACCATTGCAAAGCCGATCAGGGCAGCCCTGCTGGAAGTGTCAGTGTAAGTAATTACTTCAGTATTGACATTTTGCCGCTATCTCCGATACAGTGACGGTCAGATGCTATCTAGGATATAAACCTTGGTAACTGCCAGCACCACGCGTCGTTGAGATATAATAAGTAAACATGTATTAGCATATGACCACAGGGAGATTGGGGGCAGAGTTGTAGTTTTAATCCTTCACTTTAGTAACATAACGATTAATAATACTGCAGTTACTATAGTTTTTATTACTAGGGTAACTTATTGGATGTAATGACGATAGCTCATAGAGGGCAGGTCCGTGAGTCCCGGTCTCTCTCTGAAAATGGGCCTGTTGATCCGTCTACAGCCGTTTGCTGCGCACTTATACAGTATATGACTATATACATATGCTTTTTATCTGAGGAAAAACAAAAGCGCATTTTATATTTCCTACTACGAAGGGCCAGATGAATGCATGTATGAAACTTGAGGGATTCGGTACCTTCAAAAAGGTTTAGAACCACTGCAGTAGATGAAGCCACTGTAACTTATGGGCAGTCTTTTTACCATGGTTACCCTCGCATGTATATTGTGCTCACAGTATTTCTCATAGCATGCGTTGTCTATCCCACAGGCTGACCTGACTGTATCAGAAGAGCGCCTGAAGGCAATCATGGATCTGAATGAGCACGGCGACTTCACCTACAGCAACACCAGCGAATTCTACAGACTGGCCGTGTACGATCAGCTCAAACTCCAACTTACCTGGGAGGTGAGACGTTTTCTCAAGCCTCGTCGACACGATAGCAGAAATATGTCCGGACGACTATATAATTTTCATTGATTGCATCCGATTTCGCTCGGCCAATCGTTACGCCATGCGATTTTGGACGTTAACTGCCAGCTTCTTGGCTTCTTGGATGCAAGCGTTTGAATTAGTTTGCGAATGGTATCCCGTTCCCAGGGGCGCCGGAACGAACTGAAGGCGACAGGGGCAGGATTGGGTCAGAGGGGCACTTTTGGGGTAAGAGGGGCACTTAAGGGGTGTGAAATTCCTTGCTACTTTTTCAATGCTGTACCA
>LQNS02278089.1:2126030-2137582 GCA_001587735.2 Parhyale hawaiensis | reverse complement strand
CCCTCCACTCCACTGAAAGGGCACATGCTGCCCCCCTTATTGCCCCTCCACCTGCTGCCCTCCCTATCGCCCCCCCACTGTCAGGGCAAGGGGGGCGGTCGCCCCCCCTGCCCCCCCCCGTTCCGGCGCCCCTGCCCGTTCCATTCACTCAATTCAAATATATTAAATGTCTAATGTCTCGTTGATTGCCTGTGGGTAAATCTAGCAAAGAGCGCAAATTAGGCTTCTCTCAGTTACATTCCACCTCCAATTTAAATGAAATTCAAAATTTTACTGGTGACGCATTTTAAACCACATGACGAGACGGCCAATTCCGAATTCCCACTAATGTTTTGTTACCGTCACATTCCGCCACCCTGGAATGGATGCCACCTCTCTGAAAATTATATTTAGAGATAGAGCTAAGCCACTTAGATGCTGTATTCTTGACAACACTGGTGGGGACCCTACTACATCTGTGTCTGAAGGTAAGAAACAGGACAAACTCGAACTCTGAAGAAGAACACCATTAGTGTGCTACAGATTCTGCAAGTAAAAGAACAGATTAGGTCTATTTTCCAAATTTTTTCCGCCCATAGAAAATTCCTGTATAAAGGTGTATAATATGCTTTTTGTTACCACTGGTCGGATGCGAATGAAAATCTTCTTCGTTCCCAGAATCCATCCCCACAACTGAAGAACGCCACTCAGCGCGCCCAAGATTTGGCCGAAGGCTACCTCTTCCCGAAGGTGGTGAAGAACCGCATGGTCACTAACCCAGATAAAAAGATGGATGTGTGGGCAGACAGGTAATATGGCTGATGAAATTGGGGCACCTCACATTATGATTAAGTTACATAATTTAGTTCGTATTCCCAGCTAAGAGCAGATTAATGTGCAGAGAGAGGATTTTTTATTGCCGCATTCAAGCAGATTATAGCTACACACAATTACCCATTCGCTGCAAACGCCATTTTCAGACACCATTCGCAATTAGAAACTTTTATTTAACCATCGATTTTTTTGAGTAGCTAGTTCAAATATAAAAAGAAACTTTAAAAGGCCACAATTTTTCCACTTAATAAAATTAGGCTGTTGTGCTTCGTAATGAGCAAGTTAAAGAAGATTCGATTCTAAAACAACTTCAACCTACTGTAAAGTTTCAATAAGCAAAGACATACAGAGAAATTCAACAACTATATTATAAAATACCAGCTTTTGTTTCCTTGAAATTTCACACAGAAAAGTAAAATATGTTATGTGCATAACTGTGCTTAAAAAAGTGAAAATATGTGTAACGCTTGAGATTCTCTTCAATACTACAATAGCGTATATGTTGTGCTGATAAGCGGTCGTACAATTCGTCCTTTCGAACATACGAAACGGAGGTTACCGATAATCTTTTAAACGAATAAAAGATTCATCTTTGCTGTTTTCTTTTGTTAGGAAGCAAACACCTGATGCTCATATGATTAACAGCAAACTCATGATGATCGCTAGGACATAAACAGAAAAGTTATGGGCTGTTCTTCCACTAGATATGCAATTACGAGCGTTCCTTAACGTTCGCAGACAATTCTGTCATCTAATTTTTTATTTCGATGCGTCTTTTACAAGGGCGAAAAGACACCTTATACAATAGCAATGGCAATCTGAGGACATGATCTTGCAGATACACAGATGCTTTGCAATTTTGTACAATAGCCACGAGAAACACAGATGCTTTGCAATTTTGTACAATAGCCACGAGATACACAGATGCTTTGCAATTTTGTACAATAGCCACGACATGCATGATAATTGCCGAACCATCTCTGATGTCCGCAACGATGTTTATCTCAACATTTTTTTGATACAAAACACACATTTATTCGTAACAGATCAATCTCTGACGACCGCGCCGATGTTTGGGTGAAGTTGCCCAAGCAGAACGTCCACGTGGAGCGCGTCACTATCCAGCCGTGGTTCGACTACATCACAGGGTTCACATCGAACGTGTTCCAGCTCTACCAAAACTCTCAGAGATCCATGATGTTCAGTGCCGATGACAAGTGCTACCTCTCCTCATCTGATGCCAAGACATTCGACGGCGTCAACTACAAGAAACAGTCGAGCGCCTGTGAAACTGTCGCTGTCCAGATCGACCAAGGCCGAGACAAGATCGCTGTCTACACTCGCCAGTACCCTGACTCGTCCTCCCAGAAGCAACTGGTGCGACTTCTCTCCGCCGATGAGGGGCTGGAGATTTCCGTCCAAGACCAGACCATCAAGGTAAAAAGTGGCAACCAATATTTGAAATAGGAAAATTTTTAGAATTTATACCTACTCTTTAGGGCTAGATGATCTAGGAAAAGTGCATCTCAATAAATTTTAATTATAAAATTTGAATAAATAGCCACAATTTTCATTCAGTCTAGTTAAATAAACCAGAAAATTCTACTTCTAGATCAATGGCGCTCCTCTGGCTCCTTCCAAGACAATGGAAGAAGTTAAGGATGAATCCGGCAACGTCATTGCCAAGGTTTCGAAGACTGCCGACACAGCCCAGATCGAGTTGCAGGAGAAGGTTGTCATCGCACTCAAGGATGGCGTCCACCTCATGATCAAATTGGATCCTCGCTTCAAGAACGCGTCTCGCGGTCTCTGCGGTGACTTCAATTCCGAGGCCATGAACGACCTGGTGCTGGAAAACGGCTGCTCCTACGATCCTGCTCGCGGTCCAGAATTTTCGGCTGCTTGGGTCAAGGATGAAAGTCAGTGCCAGGAGCCGGAAATGAAACCATTCTTCGAAAAGGTGCACCAGTACCAGAGCGGTTGCACTCCTGGCGGAAGGCCTCTCACGCAGAGGCGCCATTGTATGATCGACGCATATTACTTGAACACAAAGGATGTACCAGATAGCGTTTGCGCCAGCCAAACCAAAACCAAAGTGTGCATTCCTTCCTGCGATGAATCTTCTGCGTCACCCTCGAATGTAAGTTTACCAGAGCACAAATAGGAATTTCTTTCATATGTGGACGGTTTTCCCATAACGCTCTGCAAATTCTTGTGCGAGTGAAGAGCTCACAGGCAGACAGTCCCAAACCATTTACTAGGATATGCACTGTTAAAAAAAACAGATAGGTAATGAATATTTTCTTGCAAGAGTAAAGATATTTGCTTTAAATATTACGATTTAAATTATTTCTGTAATCAAGATACAGAATAGGTTTTTACAAATAAATCTAATCTTTCATGATTTTTATACGGTGAAACCTTGGAAAACCTTCACTTCAAGGGCTCAAGCGTATTACGAGCCCCAAGGAAGGTCAAAGTATATTCCTGGGGAGAGAACAATACAACTCAAGAGTCAAACCAGCGTAAGCAGTCCTAAAGGGTGGGACTGAATTGAACGCAGCAGTGCCCAATCTAATGTATTAACGAATGCTCTTCGTGCATTTGAATATACTGTAAATATAATTTTATCGATTGAGACAAATTATACCACGCGCTTAAGTAAGATTTGGCCAAGTTGCTTTGGGTTTTTAGCCACGCCCATCGGACTCCTTACGCTGGTTTGTCTATAGTAAATATTTTTTTTTTTCAATCAGATTCCAGGTACACTACTAGAATTAACTACCCGCTCATATGTAAAGATCGTGTTAGTCTCGAAGACTGCGCCATATGCTAATTATGCTTACTTAAAGCAGAGTATCCGGGCCATCAGCAGCTGCTGGAACAGGCTGAGGCTCCCGACAGAGGTCACTGAAGCCTTAGCGAAAGGCGAGGACTACGTGACCGAACTCCCTACTCAACGAGCGGAGTTTGAGAAGGAATTGGTGGTTCCCATTCCCGAAAGCTGCAGGCCTCACCTCACCGCCAATGTCAGAGACGACCACGATTGTTTCGAACGTGGCTTCGCCGTGGCCCAAGAAGGCCCGCTCCTCTGCCAGACTGAGGAATCTGTCGACGTGTGCAAGGCCGAATGCAACATTGGTGACACCATCCCCTCGCAGGTGTGTAGATTTTGCATGACAGAAGTTATTGCTTTATTATAACGTTATAACAGGTAACTCACAAAGATTTTGAGTTCCCTGTGCCACAATTACATAAAAACCGAGCAAACAATCCTGGTGACATAATTGTGTAGAAAAAGAAGATTAAGAAGAAGAGGGGACGTACAGTATGTCGAGACAACATCGAGGAAACTAAGGAGGTTCTGAAACCCAGAGATGCTGAAAGTTAAGGACACTTGGAATAAACAGTCATTTAAGCAAGCATCATAGTAACCACTCCGGTCTTGTCGTTTCGTTATGCTGATTTTGAATAAATTACGAGTCTAAACCCATTTTAACTTGAAAGCAACAAATGATGAGTCAGTCTAAATTACCACATTCACTAAAACATCCAACATAAGGCATCATGTCAGTATATTCCTGCCCTCAGTTGTACACTTTACGTGCCATTGACCCTTTTCCGAGCCTCCGAAAAACTCTCATAAGATTCACAATACAGAATTTCCCATACATGGTCAGCTACCTGGTAGAGGGTGGACTTTCATACATACTCTGAGTTCCCGGGACCTATTTTTTCGATGTAGAAAATGTTTTTCTTCGAAATCCGTTCATCATCAACATGTATGGGGACATTATTCACTGCCTAAAGAAACGAAATACCGAACTAAAATAGAAACATAAATGGAGAGGAATCTAAGTTAGCAGGGAAAACGTATTTCTCGATTGTATAACTTTGGCTTAAATTTCCTGTACATAAAGACTAATCTCTGCGCTCAGGCGGTGCAGTCTTATCTTATAACACCATTGTACTTTGTGAGATTTTTCCCACTTGCATATTTCACCTTCAGCTATAAAATCTAGCAGCGACTGTGTGTGGGCGTGAATAAGTTCATGAAGCCTTTGGATTTTCCATAACAAGGGATGGGTGAGCTTAACTAATCTGGCCCATTGCACATCCAGCTACTTTGCCGCCGTTAGTTAATTAAACGTTCTTCTAGGAAAAACTCTATTTGCAACAATGAAAACATGTTTATTCAACGGGACGAGAGGAACGTGTTACTTCTCTGGGTCTTCAATGTTGAGCAAACAGTTCACCACTTTGGATCTACAGTCAAGAGTTAAATTCTTATACTGAAGCTCCGGATAAGTTAAGCTATTCGGATAAGATGATTTTGTTAGAACTAGGCCCATCCAATTTATCCTAACTCTTGGTTGTCTCACTACAGCGAAAGGCCAAGTGCTGGAACTACCAAGATGCTCCCACGAGTGTGCAACAGGCACTGCGCAAGGGATACGCGCAGTCTGCAGTCTCCCAGCCTGCCCAAATCGAGCGTTACCTCTCGGTCCAAGAGCCCCGCTACTGCGTCCGACCCCAGCAACAACACTAGTGTTGCCACCTAGCGGTCGCCATACCTTGCCATTAAATGTTACCATTCTAAGCTTATCATCAGTTTAAATTGAAATAGCAATTAAGTCGTCTATGCTTGAAACTGCAGCAGAATTAGTAGTATTGCCAGCTTACGGTCGTCCTGATTATCAATTGTTATCACGATGAACTTGCCATCGGTATGCATCGTAACACACATTTTTGTAGCTACTGCAATAAAGAACTGTAACGTTAATGTTACATAATTTAACTAACAAAGCTAATTATCCTGGAATCACATCAGTATACCCTACACTCTACAGCGAGAGAAATTTCTTTGCCTTTTCGCCGAAGTGCACAACGGTCTCCATCCGATAACCATCATACAAAATTATTGATTCTTACTATCCTTAGATGGGTATCATCTTGTAAGACCAAAGTTATAAACTTTCAGTTATAAGATATTAAAAATAATTGTATTTCAATCTTCATCGGCGCTCATGAACAGTGATTTCGAGTCTGTGCCAACTCATAAAGAGAGGGACAGGGAGAGGTAAATAGGCTAAGTCAGTAAAAATCTTTCCAAACGTGGCGGCAGTAAGATGATGATGCCTTCTTGTCCAAAGCACATCATGGTAGGTCGCTGTGGTTAGGCCTGTGAAGTTAGTACTTCATTCGGATGCAGATCAACTTGTAGTACCTCCATCTCGGGCTGTCAGTGGAGCAATATTGCATAAATAAAGATACGACTTGATTCCATGTTTACTATTTATACCTACGACAATATGAGCCCACGGTATGGTTCAACTAGAACGCCTCATGGCGTAAAACCATCACTCGCGGTGGGAGCAGATTTCATCGTCGTCAGTTTTGATGGCCAGCTAATACTAGTTTTTGGCATGGGTCACATCGAGGACAACCCACCAGACTCCCTGGTAAAAATTATGAACATTCCTAATTCCTTCTAACACTTTTTGCGCGGTATACTTACATACTTAAATCTTCAACGAAAACAATGTTCAGCTGAACGCAGCGTCAAAGATAGGAATAGCTGAAAAGGCCAGTAAGAGAAGATATAGCTCCTCAAAGATCTGATGGCAGAGACAAATCTCAGGCTCTTTGAGGGCAGTAACGTTGCTTCTGTTAGATGAGGTGCCCTACCGTCTTGGGCGGGGGCACTGTTCGTCCGTTGTGGGAAGGAGGTAGGTAGTGACCGAGAAGCTTTAATAGAAAGAGGGCAGACAACTACATTTTGCCCGACTGGCTGGGGATTTTTTTTTATGACTGGTCCCAGTCATCCTTTCGCACTAATCACAGGCTCCTGGCCATTCGTCCAGCCAATCAGTGACGCAGTGATTCTTCGGCCTTAGGAAGAATTTTAGCTTCCGATCTCTATAGCCGTTGCTACCTCTTTCCATTAAAACTCCGTGGTAGTAGTGACCCTCGGGAAATACGCGTAAATATTAGGTAACTCATATTATGCCTCACTTAAACTTTCTTTCGTTTTAAACATCAACGACGTTTGAATGAAGAAAGAGCTCCAGATAGTTCCAGGATTTAGGAGAGGGGGAGGGGAGGAAGAGCAAGTCGGCAGTGGTAGAATCTTAAGGCGTCAGACTCAGAGCACACCAGCCTGGCAGCGGTATTTTTGGGGCGCTCGTCTTGCTGAGCAAGCATTTCCGGCTTTCAGACATGGTGGGAGTACTGACCTTAGCCATAAATGGTGTTTTTCGGGGGTCACAGTTGTAGTTGAGCCTTCTGTCTTTGGCGCTATAGTTTTACTAACAACGGTTGACTGGACCCGAGCTCCCCTTCGGGGCTAGCGGGCAACACAGACCAGTGCGTGAGGATCCCCACTTGTGGTGTGTAACCAGTTGACTTTACCTTTACCAGAACTTTTTCTGAAGGAGGGGGGAGGGGCATACCGTAGCATTACTGCGTGGTTGTCGAGCTGCAGCGGATCCCTCATCGAAGACTCGCGAGGAGCAAATCAACAACAACAACAACTAACTAACCGTAGCATTACGGCCGAGATCGCGGGTGACAGAAGCATCACGGCCTTCGCGACAATTGATAGAAACATTACCGCCGACACCATAACTGATCGTAACATTATGGCCGGAATCCCTATTGACTAAAATAATATTACGGCCAACACCACAAATGACTGACAGTTCGGTCGAGAACGCAGTTAACCGTAATATTACGGCGGACACAACTGGCAGTGATTTTACGGCTGATACCACTTCCGCCCGAATTGCCCACAATTGCCACGTTAGCTAAATGTAACGTACGGCCGAACTGCGACAGACCGCATTAATATAATTTTGAAAATCTCTTAAGCCTCCGTCTCCACTACAATGGCGGTGCAACACAGGAAGAAATGAGGCACCTACAATATGTCAAGAGAAACTTGAAAAAAAAACATGCACGATGTTCCCAGTTAGGTTCAACGCTCACAGGAACAGCAAGTTGGGAATAAAAGATAGAACAGAATACTAACTGATAACGGGGAGCATGGACATGAAAGGAAAGAGTAGATAGCGGCAGTAGACGAACCAATAGACCCATTCCAACAGAGATACCGTGACTTACGCCAAGGCCCTCTGTGAGCTATTGCCATTATGTCAGTATCATTTGGACGACTGAGGATAAAGAAAAGAATAAGGGAAAAAAACCTCTTGCGATTTATAGCTGTAGATCTGCAGAGCTTAGAAAAGTCTAGTTGGGGCGGAAGAGAAAAGGTTATGGATTAATACACTCCGAAGTGTTGGCCTTTTTAAAAGAAAACCAATTCTTGCGGCACCTAAAAGTAAGCTAACTGCATTTTGCAAAGAAAACCCCAAAACATTGCAGAAACTAAGCTATTACCGGTTAAAGTTTCAAGAGGAATAAAAACACTGAGGCAACAATAAAAATCATCTAATTGGCATTCAGACCAACTGGTTTCGACACTTCGTCATTATCAATGAATGCATCTGTAAAATAAAAAAGCAAAATTCTTACCGTGAAATATTTTGACTACAGAGGAATTGAAAGTAAAATTCGAAAAAAAAGAAAAAAAAATATAGATTCACATTGTATAAAGAGGTACGGCAGATTGATCTATGTTTAATGATGGTCGCTGTTTAGCAATGTAAAGGGATTCTAAAACCCTAACATTTGCATCCGGAGCAGTAGTTAAAATATAAAACTGATCAAGAGAGAGAGGGTGGTGCTTGCTGTCACTATGCTGTCTAGGGGGAGAATGAGGTGGGGCGGTCAGGGGCAGGTTAGTCCTAAAAGACCGCTCCAAGTGCTGGTAAAATCTGATTTTTGACTGCTTCTGAATGCTGCCGATGTAGGAACTATGGCAAGTTCCACAACTATATTTATAAATAACATTCACTTCATCGGTGATTACCAGTGACTACAATTGTTATTGATAACTATGATATAACAGAGGAAGAAATCAGGGACATATAGCACGCCGATAGAAACGGGGAACCCACGCGCAAATGTATTCCCGCACAGGATTAAATTCACGCTCATGGGAACAGCAAGTCAGGAAAGAAGAAAAAGAATAAAGTTTTTTTTTTACCATTGCCCCCACTGAAACGAAGCATTTTAGACCACTGTTCTGGTAGATTTTGATGCACTAAGCACGAATCTATAGGTCACAGCCGTCGGAAATCAGTAATTTTTTTGATATTGATTTATTTTCAAGCTCAGTATATCAGTACTCTAGCACAATTAGTTGGGAATCGTTTAACTGAACGATTGTATCATACAAAGGAATTTTCTAATGAAATTTACATAAAGACACTTGGTCATCACAGAAACAAGGTCTTCACTTTTTGGTAACATTATTTTAAAGCAAAAGTCTGCACTTAATTGTACTCAAAATCAAACAACTGGCGCAGTCACATGAAAGAAACCTATCAGCTAGCGCGTCGCTCGACTGCGCAGTGCACGTTTACTATTTACGTCACAGGCGAAAGAAAACGCAAACTCACAGCTATTGGCGTCTTTTTCTGGCTACAGTCGTGATCAGAATCATCGTGATCGCTGAAAAGCACAAGAACTGTCTATGATTTTATAAACAAACCAGAGACGCCATGTCTATTTTCGAAAAATATATTCCTATCGTATATTACGGAAAATGGTGGGGAATGGATTTCTCAGGAACTTTTATTTATTTTGAAGTCGACGCATAAGTGAACTACGTTGGAGAATTTAAAGCATTTTGAACATACACAAGCATAGAACTAACAAAACTACAATTCTGGAAGTAAATATTACGAACAATCATAACATTATTCCACTTATCCCTAAATATAAGAAAACATCATGAACTTGCGTTTCAAATTTTAAATTTTTACTTCTGTGTAAAGATATCAATAACATGGAAAGGGGCCTCCGCAGACCAACGAAATTGATACCTCAGCTGCGAAACAAGCCGTATGAATGGCGCCTAAAAGAACTGGATCTGATCTCTCTCGAGCAAAGATGACTTAGAGGGCAGCTAATAGAAACATTCAGGTATTTGACTGGCTTCAATGACGTACATACAACGGCACTCTTTGAAAAAGACCTCAATGATCTCTTGCGAAACAACGGTCAAAAACTCAAGCATAGAGCTCGAAGAATGACCTTAAGTCAGCTGTTCTTTCCGTATTTCATAGTCAGCATAGTTCCTTTCGATGTTGTTGGTGCAGACTCAGTCAAGGCGTTTAAAAATCGTCTTGACATACATTGGGAGAGACATCCTCCACAGCTAAGAACTCCTCCTCCAGGAATCGCAAACTCTTAAAGGCCAAAGCTTCCGAGGCCACCTTAATCCGTCTTCTTGTCTCTCCCGCTCCAACTGCACAGGTTGACATCTCTAAGCTCCGCATATCATCAGATCTTGATCGTGTTTGCGTGCATTGATGGTCGTCTCTTTGGCAGGGATTCTTCCCCTTTTTTTTCTTTTTTTCTCTTTTCTCCAGTCCTCTATATCCTACTAACACAATGGCAATAGTTCATTCTGTTCATAGGTGTCAGGGGCATAAGTTCCGGTATCTCTGTGGGAATGGGCCAATTGGTTCGTCTACAGCCGCCTATCTAATTTAATTTAATCTTGTCCAACGGCTGGAATCACTCTCTGATCACGCATGACCAGCACACGGAAGAAATTAAGGTGCGATCAGTTTTCACCACTGATCACGGTTGATTGCTCTAAAAGTGGTCACAAAAACGCGTGGATCATGCGATATCAGGCAGAATCATCAGTAAGATGGTCCCAAACAAAAGCCTTGTAGCTATAGACAAAAGAAAATAATGACAATCAAGAACAATAAATCCCTGAATTTCATATCCAATGATGCATTGCTTTTTGAGGTTATGAACGTAGGCCTGGCTCTGCTACTGACGCCGCAACTTAGGTAAACATTTTACGGACGAAATATGGCGCTCACAAGAAGCAAAGAGGGTGATACATTCAAATTTACACTCTTTACTTCTTGGGCGCTCAGTAGTGAGCACCAGTAATCAGTACCTAGTGATTTAATGCTAAATTTAACACAACAGCATATTTAAAATTAAGCATTTCCTACGGCTGTGACCCATACATTCGTGTGCAGCAGATCAATATCAATTACATTAGGCTGATACCAGTGGTGTAGCCAGGATTTTGTCAAAGGGGGACCCGGGCTGCGAATTTTTTTTCCTGAACCTTTCAGCAAGTACAGTCTCAAGGCAGCCAATGGCATGGCAGGTCACAGGCCACAGTGGGAGGGGCGAAGGGTGATGCTCAGTAATGGTGTTGCACTCTGATGCATACTCTGAAAACACTATGTAAATAGACTATTTACGTCCCGTGAAGTTTATTTTCATAAATAATAGGGATCTATTAAGGTGTGTGATGTACTTGAACTTCTTTTCGATGTTAGCAGCATGTGAAAATTGCTCGTGTGTTAGCAGTGTATATTGAGTCTGTGTATTTTATGCACATGTTACAGGGAGTAAATGTCACCAAGCATTGCACACAATGCCTAACCAATAAGTGAATTGAATCACTCACAAATAGATAGGTTTATTTTAATTTAAGCTACGTTAGACTAGGCCAGGTTCTTTTAGTTCAATGGTGAGTAATGTTGAAGCAGGTTCATCCCCAATACGAAAAAATTAGGCGTTCCATGAGGCTTTCTTGTTTCTTTATAGAGATTTTAAAAGCTCTTAAGCCTCTCTGA
>LQNS02278089.1:2096063-2118014 GCA_001587735.2 Parhyale hawaiensis | reverse complement strand
ATGGCTCGATTTCCGCCATGAACGAGAGCGCTTCGTAGTCGGTAGAGGAGTGAAGTTTGTACGGGAAATCAGCTCCTTCTTCCCGGTCTTGGCACACACTGTTCCACGCCGGGGATTGGGGAACTTGTTCTAAACTAGCTAGACATTGATAGGCAAGTTGTGCCCTGCGTTGCTGCAGGCAGGGTTCACCACTCTCAGAGAGAAGGCTTGGTATGGGTGAGGTGCGGAAAGCTCCGGTGCATATCCTCAGTGCTGCATTGTGCACAGCGTTCAGTTGCGATAACGCGGAAGTCCTCGCGGACGGATATACGACACAGCCATAGTCTAGTCTGGAGCGTACCAGGGTTTGATAGAGGTATAGAGCGTCTCTCCTTCAAGCTTCACTCACAGCTGCCGACCCGTAACGCCATGCCTCGATCCATCGTAGTCACCCTGGATGCCATGGGCTTCTAATTTTTTCATCAGCTGTCGATGTGGGACGTTATCAAATGTCTTTTGGAAGTCCAGATATACACTCTTTTCAACTTTAATATCCGTAACTTTTGAGAAATAGTCCAGGTTTGTTAAGCAGCTTCTTCCATTTCGGGAGCCATGCTAGAAGTATTGAGAGCCTACCTAACTTAACTAAACTAACCTCGTCAACAGGAACTACGACAAGCTGCATTATCTCCTGGGGTCGTGAGGCCCAAATATATTGCGGCAGGGAAAGAGCCCTCCAGAATATACCCCCGAGGACCAGGAACTGTGGCCAGTTGTAACATCCACGGCCGAAAGGCACTCGGAGCAGCCCTTGGGTGAGCGAGGCCTATTTACATACAGTATATACATTCTGACAGGGATAATGACCACTAGAAAGTCCAAAATATACTAATGAAAGCTGGTAGCATACCATCTCCTGTGAAAAAGAGCTGGGGCGGAAAACCAACAATTATCAAAAATAGGGTAATAAAAATACAGGTGACTTCTATAAATAATTTCATGTTTCATTTCTGTTATAGACATCTACAAATACCAATTTCCATAATATGATAAACATCGTTACAAATAAGAAGCACAATTTCAAAAATCAACTAAATCCACTCTCTAAATAAAAGGATTCACCAAATACCTATCGTTTATCCGAAAGTAGTTTAAGTAGAGCACGAGAAGAAGAAGAAGAGAACGAACCCGGGAGAATTCAAGTCGTGAACATGTTTTAAGATTGCATCCCCTCCGCTGAACACATTGCAAGCGATTCTTGTACACAGCGTAACTTTTTTTTTTATAAGTGCACGCACAACTCCAACGGAGACGCGCACATGGTAGCACTGACCTCAAGCCACACACACCCATTGCCTCACAAACTACTCAACAAGTTATACAAAGGACACGCTGTTTCTACGGTAACCATCTAGCGATTATAATAATTTGAAGGTTTATATAGGTCAATACTTTTGTTCTTCATGCACACAATGACAAGAAATAATCAGAAATAATAATTATAATAATATATAGAAGTTCTGAAATACACGCAACACCAGCCAGTTAGAAGGCTTACACAACTTTTAAGAGCTTGCTTTAGTTGCTGCGTAAGGCGCTGTGGGTGGTGGAGAGTGGAGCACGGAAACAGGCGCTGCAGCTTCCGGCAGGGGCAATTGTCCTATGCTGATGCTACCACAGCTGCACTCGTTAAGTGTCTTTTAAGTCATTCACTGGAAAATTTGAACGGTAGCTACTTTCAATTTTATTACGGCAATATGCAAATTGGTAAGCTCGTACTGCTTGCTGGTTTGGTAGTTAAGTGCAAAATAACACAAACTGCATTCTACTACAAAAGGTACAACCATGCACAGCCAGATTGCACTGCAGTAGCTACCAGTTTCGATAATGAAATTCCCGTAACAAATACAACAAAGTAAAGCAATGATATCCCTATGCCCAAGACCATCTATACGACTACCTCAGTGCTCAAGAGGAACGATACAAACAAAGGCTACAACTATGCACAGCTGCCACGGTAGCATCAGAAGGATGGGCTCCAGTAGACAAGAAGCGCTCCAGCCCGAGGCGAACAACAGTGAGGGGCGCAAGCGAAGCGCCCCTCAGGAATGTAGAGAACCAAACGTCCGGCCTGGGCAGGGCAGCAGCTGCTAGAGTGCATCAATTAAAGCGTCCAGTAATTATCCAACACCAGAACTTTCTCACGCCTTCTGTTTACTCTTAATGACTTCTCCAATATAAAGAGAACTGTAAGTGCATATTAAAAGTCATATATATGACAAAAGTAATGTAATCTTTCAGCTCATCGTTTTTCAAATTATTAAGACGAATGAATCAGTGGTAGAAGTCAGAAACTTTACAGAGACAATAAACAGTGCGCTCTACATTACACTTGCATATTTTTACGGTAGGTTACCAGTCTAGCCACACTATCGATGATGTCCTGGACTGACCCGCAGGAGCACCGATCTCTCAATAACTACTGGAAATGAGTGCAGTTCTCCACAACTATTTGTTATTCAAATGGAAAGAGACGATGAAATTAGTTCTGTAACTGATGCACTGGCATAGAGTTCCCACAACCACCACTTACAGCGCCCGAGACTGAGAATGTATTCAACGAGAACAGCATCAATAGAAGATACAATAGCATTAATACCTACCGTCCAACATGCTTAACTTTACAATCCAGGAATTCGATTGCAGCAAACAAATAATAATGATAATTACAATACTTAAGGCTACAACAAGGATTTATATTTAATAATAGTCTACATCAGGTTGACGGTTGCCAGGCACAAACACTGACAGCCTCGCTGTCTGTTCACAAGGCAAAAAGCCATTCATCAATACGCTCATGGGTCCGATGGCGGGGGAGATAAACGCAGACCAAGCATAAGCCAGGCAAGAATTCAGTCCATTGGACGTTACATAAAAATACTAACCTCAAGACGCGTCGGAAGCGACGACTGCCAATTAATTAAGTTTTGAACGACAAGAAGAGTAAAATCCTTGGTCGTTCATGAGCAACACTTTTTTTTTCAATGAGGAAGGGAGAAATTGAGGGTCGATTCGAGCAGCGAATGCGGACAGCTTCTGCGCCTGACAACCGCCACAAACTTCTTTATACAAGCGCAGCCAAGGATACCAGGGGGCGCTCAGCATACTCCAGTGTACATACGGTGGGTGTGTCGGATGTTATTAGCAACGCCCTTATAGCAACGACACGCTGCTGCCTGGGCTAGCGGCCTGGAATATAACTGAGCACCTAACACCGCCTGAGAATACAGGGATCTATTGCAGAATACGCTATAAGAGCAGCTATTCAATACCATGCCTTAGCTGTACGGAGGATCTGAAGAGACATGCTTCCTTAATTAGTCTCGAAACTTAAATGCAGTCAACGTCAACATTTACACGATAGCTACGGTCAACTTTGCTAGGCGACGATGCTTTAGTTTTTCTTTTATTATATTGTATATGGACTCGAACGTAATATTGGACATTGTCTACATGTAGCGCCGGAGATCTGAAGCACCAATAGGTTGTAGTAATGCTAGGAAAAAAACTCAAACGCTGTTAATTTACGTACTGCGTTGACACATAACTTGCGTCGGAAAACATTGATTTCCAGAACCAATGCTCTTCAACATTCGGCTCAACGATAAAGGGAAACAAAAAGGTGCAGCACAATTCCTTAAATATGACATTCAACAAATCCTCACAGCTATGAAGTAAAGTATAGGCGGGCAGAAACATGAGTGTGTTGGATAGCGTAAAAGAATAATACCAGCTGTTAGGCTTAACAAAATATTAGCTCACGTATAGGTTGAGTACGAAGGATTAAATAGGATAATTTAAGAAACAATCAACAAAGGAAGAACAGACAGAGCTGCGATTCAACCAAATGCTACAATCCAGCTATGTGCATTCAATAATAAATAGTAATAATTACATAAGTCAAGTAATAATAGCAAGCAATATATGAGCTGGCCACACAGCCAAAGGGAACACAATTAAGGCTTTACATCGCACAATACATCTAACGGAGACCTATGGAACAATGGTCGAAAAATATATCGTTTACAATATAAAATCCAAGACTTGTGGGGGTATAAACGAGTATAGGAAGTGCCAACTGTAGAGGAAATGCAAAGTAACCCGTGCTGGAATTGAGAAACGTTCGACTGGTATCCCTGGAACACAGTGAATGTCGCCAACCAAGACGCTGTTGAAAGTATGACGAGTCCCTCGAATAACATATAACCAAATTTGAAGTCTACAAAGTGGCCTTAGCTGAACTTTTATTACTGATGAACAGGTCTTCATTGCCTGACAGGGCATGAAACTGTAAAAGATACAGCCCAATACTACACCCACATGAGTCCTCTTACCTAGCATTCAAAGTGCCTTCAGTAATTTGGCCATAGCTAGAACATCCCTTTGAATTTGGTGGACAAGCTCAAGGCAACAACTTCCATCTTGGGTCTCAGGGTACCGACTATCAAGTCTGGCAAGGAGGAAAATCCAAGAAGGCCTTGAAACCACTGGACGGTTATGTAAGCACCGATTCAGCGTTGTGCAAAGTCAACTATGCTTTAGACTGCAATAAAATTACCGAAATTTTTTAATGAGCTACTCCCTTTGCGGAAGTTCTGCAGTATAGATCATTGTACCATACACTGTATATAAATGTTGTGAGCCACGTCCCTGATTATGCATCACCGGTATTACCACTCACTTTAGAATTCCGGACTATTACTGACAAGTTGAAGCCTGGCGGTAGCGTCCACTGGACGGCAGAGGGATACAGAAGTAATGGTACATGTTCAGCCCAGTTGTATAAATCATAGCTCACTCGAGCATAAACAAATATGGTAGCGTTACCCATTTGCTTGACTTACGAGGGCCCTCGTGTCCTGTGAGGCCGTGCAGTATGTGGGTGTCCTAAGTTAAGGGTTACATGCTGTAGCCTTGATAGGAAGGCATATTGGCGCCCTGGGGAGCATAGCCGATATTGTTGGTGTAGCCAGAGGAGGCATTGGCATAGCCTGTGCCCATTACTGCTGGACCTCCGGTGATCATCAGCTGGGGTTCACCTGCACAAGTAGAACAAGAGCATGTAGCTACGTAAAGGCGCAACTGGCCGTTTCTTACACCGGGGCCGTATTACACGGCCGCGAGCTCAGCTTATAAGCAGACGTTCAGCTGCTGTGCCGTAATTGCTATTATTATTATATTCCTAGTTTAACCACCGCAATCACGTCAAATGACGTGATCCAAGCAGTGAAATTCATTTTCTACTACATCACTAATCTTATAAATCAATTCTGCGTTGCGAGACGCATCTCCAGGGAAAGTCGTAAATGCTACAGTCTGCCACTGTGTAATCGGTACAGTCTGCGAGCTGAACGTCAGACGATAAATTGAGCGTGCAGCTGCACGTATGGCCCCAGCAGAAGGCCCAAAATACAAATTAACAAATAAAAGTTGCTGCCTAACTTTGTTAAGTTTGGTATGTGGTAAAGAAATTATCGCTTCTTAAAAATTGTTTCATGGGAGTGTCGAGAGAACTGTTATTTGTTTCAAAAAATCTCTTAAACAAAGCAATAGAGAGACTAGTCTCTGTGGTCAAAAACAAATTCCCAGGATTTAGTGAAATAATAACCCCGAATCCCTTGGAAAGGAACACTACTCTAAGCGCTCTCTAATACCCTTGCGTCACCCAATGCTGGGGAAACTGACGACACCCGTCTGATAAATAGAATGACAGGGTTTCAAGGCACAATCTCCGGTTTCTCATTAAGAATTACAAGTCTGGACGGTGGCCAGCTAATGCCAAGACTTAGGGACTTTGCTCAGGCCTCTAATTCGCTGGATGTCCTTCCTGTTGTGAGTAACTGACGTTTGCTGGACTCTAACCCGGGACCAGCTGATCACGAAGCGGAAACAGACTGTGTTCTCATACTTGACGGTAACACCTACATCTTATTTACGACAGGGGAATGCGGTAAATTTTCCTTTACCCTGCGACCAAGACTACAAACAAATGTGCTCTCACACTAGTAAATCTGAGTGATTTGATGGTAGCCCAATAAATAATCACCTCGAGAGCAAATATTTGTGACCAGACTAACAATGCAAAATTCCCCCTAATTACACTTACTAATCATGTTCATCATAGGCTTATTCTCAGTGGTGTCGTTCTCTTCTTTCCTCTTGGCTTCGGCGTCTTCCAATTTGTTGACTTTGCCCACATACTCGCGCATGACGTTGATGAGGTAGGGCATGGCGAAGTCCATGATGTTGTGACGCCAGGCGAGCTCCAATATGACGTCAGGGTTGAGCTGGTCGTAGCAGTGGAAGAGACACGCAGCAAAGCAGTCATAATTGCCCTCGTCCAAGAACCACGCCAAGAGTTCCTCAGCAATGTCTGACGTTTTGGATTCGGCAGCGTATTCCATTGCGTCTCTGTATAGTTTGTCTTTTTTACACAGCTGCACCGACTGTTTCCACCTGTTGTTGCCTTTGTAAAGATAAGCAGCAATACGTCTGAATTCAATAAGCTCGTGCTTCTCTAAACTCTGAGCCAGAGCTATAGTATCGAAGTGATCAAAAGCGTCAATGGAAGTACGTAAGCCGGTGTAGTCCTCCTCCTCAATGAGCAAAGAGTTCAGAGCTTCGTTGATGGCCTTGTTGTTTAGGTTCTGCACCGACCTCAAGTATCCTTTCACTAGTTTCAAGTGGTTCACCTGTGAAACAAATCACGACTGTATTTCCAATTCTCTCGCCACTAGTCATACAAGTCATTGCCTACTTTTGAAAAGATCAACTTATTATAGATCATTAACTTAGTAGTTTCAACGCCAACACCTAGGTATTCATAGTAGTGAAATGACAAGAAAGAAATCTTCGCCTGGATACAGCTAGGCTACATACGACAATAAAGTATCAACGCGTCCTTTCGCCCACATATCCTGGCACCGTTGTGACACATCACGGGCAGTAGTTGGAGCAACTGATACTGGGTATCATCCCCTAGGTCATACGAAAGACACAGCGATAGACAGTCAAAGACCTCACCTTTGAGAAGAAGTTGACAGCTCGTGTGTGGTCCATGCGTGGAGACAGGACAACAAGCAGGTCGTTGAGTAGCATGGGTTTATAGTCCAGGTAGAACTGTATAGCTTTGTAGTAGAGCTCTATGTTAGCAACCTGCACCGACAACATAAATTGACCACGTCACAGAAGGTAAGTAAGAGTTTCAGCAAAAAGTATGAGAAACAATGCAACCTTATTCCTTCAAGTGTTCCTTAAATAGAACATGTATTCTATGGAAGGATGGCAAGTTCCAATCTAACGATCACTAGGAGGAAAAAGGTTACAACAAATTATGAAATGGTTTCACAGATCAGAAAGGGTTACCTCTAATACAAGCAAATAAATATTACGTTTAGATAGAGATCACAACAAAAAGAAAACAAGAATAGAACTGCACAGCAAAAATCATACACAAGAAACTCGTCTATATGGTGAGGCTTGCTGTGAAACAGTTGAGTACAACTTGACAGGAATGCGCATGTCATAAAGTAGGCGCCAAACCTTTGTGACAACGTCTTTGAAGTGTGACTCCCTCCAGGCTTCCGTGGGATGGTTCATCATGGTTAACACGGCGTTATCGTACTCTTCATATTTGTCATAGAGAAACACGAGCTCTGCCCAAAGATGAGCTTGCTCGGCAGCGCGTAGCACCTGAAGAGGGGGTAAAATGCAATAAAAATTATTGTCAATCCTGTAAAATGGACGTAGATGTTTAATGCACCGTAGGTAATTGGGGATGTTGAGTGACGTTTTATCAAGAATAGGTTATAATCACAGGAATACCAATGTTAATAAAATAACTGATTATAAAAACTGCGGTCGACTACACATTAAATTGCGACGAATATAGCACACTGTTATCCGCACTTATCCAACAAAGTGAAACGGACAGCTAACGTGTGCTAACAATTGAGCACCTCTCCAAAAAATTAACAGAGATTTGTATGAAAATCTAACGGTAATGAACCATACTTACGAAAACAACACAAAGTTCACAGTTAAATAATAGAATGGGAACGTGCCCTTTATGGTTAGGTATATACAGTTAAACACTTGTGAAAGGCTTGTATACGTCGAAATTCTTAGCAACGAAAAGCACCACAGTGTTGACCGTTAAGTGCATCACATGGCTAACAATGTGGCTAGATGCTGAAGAAGTCATACGGATTAGTGCCAATATATTGTAACCCTCCTTAAATGCTAAATATTCAAGAAGAGCAACTGAACGAGACATGCATTATGCTCAGATCAACGAGTACCTATGCACAGAAAACAGCAGCACGTAGGAATCGGAGAGGACACAAATAACGATCTCTCCGCGGGCTTAGACAAGTGGGTTCCATGTTCCAAACCAGAGTACAGACAAGTGAAGTAAGTACAACCACTCTTACCTTAGGAATGTTTACACGTGACCAGAAGAGTTCGAGATGCTCTCTCATCTTCTCCGTCTTGTACTTGGAGTAAAGAATAGCCAGCTCGGTGAACATACCCATGTGGGCCCGCTCCAAACCCAGGGCTGCTTCTAGTAGGTTAATCAGCTCGGAGAAGTGGCCGCGATCCTGAAAACGAACAATGTGCACAAAATTATTACTTTAGAAATTTAACCATCCCATATGCATAATACAATGAGGTAGTCGATGCAATAGAATCGTCTATGGCAATTTCCATAACAAGACTTGTAGAACAGAACTTCAGTCTGTTCAGGAACTGTACAAGACAGACCAACAAATTACGGTGTAAAGTGCATGACACAACTATTAGATGCGGATCAGGTGCATTACCGTATGTAAACAAAAGCTATAAATGCCCAAACAATTATAGCAGACCTAGTGACAGGAACATGCAGGGAACCAGTAAATGTATTGATGTAACATGATCTATTGCGGCCACTAGTAGAATATATTTCTCGATAAAAATCTATTCATATAGAAAGAACAGTGACTCGAGCACAAAAATGCGCTGGGCATAGGCATCCTTACCTGATAATAGTTGATGAGGTCCTCGAGTTCATCAGCGTGTACCACAATGTGGAGGCCACAATTTTGTGCAAGGCGGAACTGTTCGTTGTCCACACAAGCGAAACAAACTTCTTTCCAGGTGCGAGTGCTGTTGGCCTTTCTAGCACTCTCCACGGCACCCTGGAATTCCTTCAGGTGCACCAGCGTGATGGCTAGACGAGCGAAATTGCTCACGTTGTTGTACAGGAGTTTGGCAGGTTCATACATTCCTTCATCGAAGCAACGGTCGCCGATCTGCAAAAAATTAGAACAATTTGGGTCAAGATTGCTAGCGCGTCTATTAATGCAACTCAATGATAGAGTATAGCTTGATTTGGTACACGCCTATTAATGGAAATCCACAGTGGATCCAACTAGAGGCACAAAGGAAGTTAAACTGGAAATCTAGCTTATCTATCACGTGATTAGTTTAACAATGGCATCCGCCAGGGCAAAGCTATGACCTATAAGCTGTTTTATGTTCTCTCGACATAGCTATAAGTTAGTATGGCATTTCAGGTAAGTCGACAGGAACGTGCAACAAGGGTATCCCCCTCAGGATAAACGTACAGGGGAACAGCGAATCAGAAAGGAAAACAAAAACACAGTCAGCATGAGCACGAAAATAGACGGAAGCAAAGGGGGCACGGGAGACGTTCAGAAGGCCTGACTAAGACTAAGGTAACCTACAGGCTCCCTTGGGCTGGCTGCTCCCCGCATATAGGATGGGTGAACCTACGTAACTTATCCCTATGGCCCATCCTATGCCCCTGACGGGAAATAATGACCTCTCTGAAGTAAAAAAAAAACTACGATGTGTAGATGAATGTTGTCCTGCAGTCGTTATAACATTATCTCTTTCACTTGTAATTTAGTAACGTTCGCAATGTTAGCGGAACAACATTCAAAATGTACGCTGTCTCACCTTCTGGATATCAGCATGATTAGGAGCAGCAATGAACTCCTCGAGGTCGGCTAGTCTGTTGGTCTTGGCGTACGCATACACCAGCTCACTCTCGACGTACGATTCACGGGCCTTTTTGCGAGCCATAACCAAGTAACGGACCAAATCTTCCCAGTGACCTGTGGGGCAGCGGACAAGAATATTTTACCCAACACATATGCAAGGAATGCAATACAAATCAAACTTACACGAGGACAAATAGAGTTTTAAAAAAATGTTGCTGCTATTCATGGTAACATTCTTCAAGGTTCTTAGTAGAAAAAGTATAAAATATTGGGTCAAGGTACGTACCGGTTTGTGAGGCGGTTTGCACAACATCCATGTACGCGGTGGGGTCGTCAGCTTTGATGTAGGAATCTATGGCTTCTTTGACCAGGGACTGCTGGAGCTGCGCCTTGGCCAGCTGGCTCCAAACGGCGCTCTCGTTGCAGCGCTCTGCGAACTCGTAAGCGCGGTCCAGGTTGGTGATGTGCTCAATAAGAACCTGCGAGGTAAATGCTCAATTGACTACATGAGTCACATGGCTGTTGAAATCAGGCAGCTAGATTTTAGAAGTCAACAGGTTTATTTCCAGAGTGAGTTAATGATACAATTTGGACAATAATAGATAGCTACGGGTTAAGACATGATTTAGTAGCTACATATAAATACTATTACCTTCAGGGTTTTCCCGCCGTATTTACATATATTTACTGTCAAGATGGTATTTGTGAGCGAAAATTCCAAGCAGCAGCAGCAATGAACCTAGAAAGCTATGCATTGACTGTATATACCAGAGATGTCAACAACTGCCACTAGTGGTACATATAACACAGCTGCAAATATCGTTTTCATACGACGTCGGAGCACAAATACTGAAGAAACTATCAAAGCTGAACAATGTTACAGAAAATACCAAATTACTTCGCACACGTGAAAAATGTGTCAGAGAAGTTCAACTTCTTAAGAGGTGGAAGAGGTAATGGCTGAGGAGACAGCGCTTCCGTGACACACGAGCAATATACCTGAATGGCGGAAGTGTTGACGTCAAACTTCTTGAAGATGGCAAAAGCCTCCTCATAGAGCTGGCTGCTGATGGCAATGTTAGCAATATCTGGAGCATCGTAGTTATCAAGGCGAGTGATGTAGTCCATGACACGGGAATGGTCTGCCTTGATGGCAGTTAAGATCAGCAAGTTCTGCAGATTCCTGCAATACGGAAGAAACTCCTTGGTAACATCACACGCAAATGAGGCACCAAAAATATTCTCATAGATACAGAGCTACCGGGATTGCCGAGATAGACTCAAAAAATGAAAGGGAGGGGACAAAAAGTTCAGTCTCGAGTAGAACGCTAGCTTGTTCCAAGAGTTAGTGGATAGAAAATCATCCCTTTTGAGAAGAGTAAGAGGATTGTGGAGTCCTCGGAGTCAGAGTCGGGTATTGGCTAGACCCAGGAGTCAAACTTCACTCGTCCGACTTTGCTACCTTGGATCTGCCTACAGACATCTCAATAAAATTAATTTTGAAGGTGATACAGAGAGGAGAATATAATTTTCATTACGGATACTGCAACGAATTCACCAAAATTAGGCATTTTTATTATAAAATGGATATAAAAACTCCTTGGATAGCAGTTACGAGCGTCAGATAAAATCCGATTTCTGGTAACCTACCTAACTAATGAAATACTAATAACATGCACCATACCAACTGATGAGAATATAAATATGGAAAAATAAAAAAAGGAACAGCAGAGCCAGGAGGAGCACCAACCTGTGGTCACTGAAGGCCGAGTTATCGAGCACAATCTTCTCGAGCAACTCAATGAGCTCATTGGGAAGGTCCGCTGTCATGAAAGCCTTCACTGTCACAGAAATGTCTTCAGGGTCCTGCGTCTCTGATAGAGCCGTCTGTACAACCTGTCACGTGGTAACATAAAGAGCCGGTTACTGCAAACATTGCGGCACACTGCTTGTACATTTTCAATAGTAGGACGAAACCATTTTGTCAATCGTAATTTGATAGGTTTTTCCAAAGAGCTATTAACAATCTTCAACTGTGTGCAAATGCACTATTAGAAATTTCCTAAGAATAATTAGCCTTTAAAATGACAGGAAGTTAAACTTGAGGAACTACAGAATAAATAAGCACAAAGACAAAGCAACCGCAATATTTAAGGCACTGGAAAAGCTACAAGACCTACCTGGTCAATGAGCTGACGCCGATACTGGTTGGTCTCCTGGAGCACTTCGGCCCACAGCTCAGGGTCCCGCCGCTGCACCAGGTAGCGAGCCTCGTTCTTGAAGAGGGAGTTGTCGTTGCACACGTTGATGAGTTCGCGGTCGCAGTTGCCACGCTCGTAAGCAATGCAAGCCAAGTGAGGGTCGCGCTTCTCGCAGTACTTACCAACGACCTTGCTGTCGTAGTGCTGGTTTTCCTTCAGGAAACGCTCGGGATTGTTGTTGGCATCAATGTAAATTTTGGCAATGGCATTGTGAGTGGCAGGTTCGGTGACACCCTCATGAACGCGCGACTCCAGCCAAGACTGGAGAAGCTTCAGTCTGTTGCGCTTCTCAACTTCTTCCACGAGTTCGTCAGTAGAGAACTGGCCACGCACAACCATGATCAGCTGCTTAATGACATCTTCTGCACAGTCGACATCCAGCAATCCTCCTATCACTACAGGCAGACGAGATGGATTAACCTTCTGCACATAAATCTCAATGTACTTCTGCAAGTTGTTGCGGTAGAGATAAAGTACGAGATCGTGCACAAAATCAAACCGGTCACACACGATGATGAGAGGAAGCTGATCAGTGAGCTTAGCTTCTTTGAGGAAATTCTTCACACGCTCAGGACTGTAGCAGTTGCTCTCTCGGCATATTCTCTCAACCTCCTTGATCTGCCCAGTCTTGCAAGCTGCCTGAATATACTTGAAGTGAACTTCGGGTTCCTGGGAGAAGTTGACGATGGATCCCAAAAAGTAGAAGAGACCCTCGAATGACTTGAACGATTCAAAGAGGTCAATGAGTGAGTTGGTGCTGAGCTGCTCGTGATACTTCGTGGCTATTTGGACGACGATCTGAAGATTCTGGCGCAGGTTGG
Organism: Parhyale hawaiensis; assembly: GCA_001587735.2. Taxonomy (NCBI): domain Eukaryota; kingdom Metazoa; phylum Arthropoda; class Malacostraca; order Amphipoda; family Hyalidae; genus Parhyale; species Parhyale hawaiensis. The sequence continues at coordinate 2,104,886 of LQNS02278089.1, read as the reverse complement.
CTGTGAGCATCGCTTTCAGACACTCCAGCGAGTCTTCAACAGAAAGCGAGCCGAAGAAATTGACGAGCCACTCCGAGTTGAGGAGATGGGTGTGCACCACAGCACGCTTAATGTCGTACATGTCAGTGTAGTGTTCGAGAGCGCGCTGCAGCAAGCCAGCCTTTTCGCACAGCTGGGCGATGTGGGCACGGTCGTAGTGAGTGAACATTTGGTTGCCCAAGATGGCGTCCGCCACTTGAGGTGCAGACACGAGATTCATCTCTAACAGGCGAGTCTGAAGGGGTCCTTCAGTTGGTCGGTTGTTCTTGAGGGCGTCAAGCAGGAAAGCAGTGCACTGCTGGATTAGGTTCGACTCCAGGAAGATATCCACAATTTGACTGACATCGGCCATCGGCTCATCATCCTGCACAAGCATTTGAGCAAAGGCCAGGCCTTGGTCAGGATTGACCCTCATGACGTTGCGCAACAGGAACACGTAATCAGGAGTATAGCCAACCTTCTTGGCATAAAGTACAATCTTTTGGAACTGGCCTGTCTCAGCAAAACATTGGATAACCTTGTTTGGCACGTTAGCCCGGAGGTACACAGACAGTGCCAGAGTGGGATCGGTCTGCTTCACGAGATCACCAAGCTCCTCCGAGCATTCCAGCTTATCATCCTTGAGCCACTTCTCAAGAAGGTTCTTTCTTCCCTGGCTAAGCACAGGTCTGCACAGTTCCAGAGACTCAAACTTGTTCAGTTGTGACTGATCCAGGAGAATACCGAAGTACTGTAGCAGGGGAGACGTTTGACCAGGCTGAGCAGACACTTGCTGGAACTTTTGGATAGTTTGTGGAGTCCTCAAGATACCCTTAGGAGCATTGGCAGCAACTTTAGCAGCTTCACTGTACTGACCACCCTGGAAAAATGAATACATAAATCCATTAATGCATATAACTACGGTGAATTTTTCTGGACAGCTGCATTTACAGTTTTATTATAATTTTTTCTTTTAGAAATCACGGTTTACACTACGGTATGCTTTATGCAAAATTAATGGCTTACTCAACACTTAGATGTGATAATGAAGAGAAGCGTCGGCTGTTCTGCAGCCGCTCAAAAATAACTGTCGTACTCACAATATTTTTGCACGTAACACTTTGGTGTTACAAGGGAAATTTTACCAACTCCTATTTTACTCAAATTCTGTTTATGATGAGACAATACATCCAAACCTTTCTATTTTCGAAATAGCTGTGCTCATCTAAATCTCAGCATAGAATGAAAGCAAATAAACAACGATCTAACAAACGAACAATACACATCCCATGGACTCGCGCTAGTTCTTTAAAGCCAATAGTTAGATCAGCAAAAAGCATTTCTAAGTAAGAGTTGTTGAGACCATTTGCCTTCTCGCCTCTAATTCGAGGAAAGGGTAGTTCCTGAGCTGCTCCCTAATGGCAATGTAACGAGGTAGCTACCTAATAAATATGCAGTAGGAAAATAATACTTGCCGCACCTGGAAAAGTGTGTTGAATTTGCGGACGAACAGCTCTTCAGCACCAGCCAAATTGTTACGCGTGGCCAAGCGCAGGGCAAGATCTGAGTTCTGCAGCACGTTACTGATGTAGGGGATGATGGTCTCCTCATCTACACTTACACTCAACACCTGTTAAGCAGATATATGAAATAGTTGGCACGAATGCAATAGTTATCAGTAGGTAAAGCAACAGGCTATTCACGCAAAAAAAAGAAAAAGAAAAAAAAAAAATTGGAAACAAGCATATTCCATGTATTATCCTAACAAAACTAGTATAGAAGAAAAACACAAGGTAGAAAGCATTGAGAAGCCAACAAAGTATAGGGAGCAATCCACTAATTGATAAGTCGGCAATCCATCAAGATAATGACAAAACGTTAGTCAATGGTAGCAATAAGGCAACTTGTTTTTTTTTTTTTCAAGAATAAACGGCTCTATACTGAAAACATACGCTAAAGCCATCATATGCCACTTCAGTATGCATTCAGTTAGCCTTAGCTAATGTGAAACAATCGAATGGTAACTTTCTATGACGTTTCAGGCAATGCTAGTCCTACCAATATCAAACTTTAGTTCAGCATATTTGCGTTAAACACGCATAAACTACAAATCTTCTGACTGTTGCGAACTTCACGAACCTGTCCTTTTCTGTTTACTCCAATAATGCCATTTGAAGCCTCATGAGGGGCCGTCACAAATATGGTATCCCCACTGATGCGGTTCATGAAGATGCACGTGCCGTTTTCGATGTCGTAGAGATGAACATAACCGTACTTGGTGATCAGGTAGATCACACCATGCTTTTCGCTCACCTGACAGGGAAGAGGTACGTTGTTTGAGTTAATAAAATCACGGTTCAGGAAAAATGGGAATAAAAGCAAATAGCAGTGGGCATGGCCACCTCTCAGCTGACACCTACGTGTCACTAGCATTGGAAGAGCTGGCGCCAGAGTATGAGAGCAGTGGACGACGCACAGCTGGCGAGGTCCCCAGTACGATGTGTGTCCCAATCGTTTCTCACAGTAAGATATGCATTAAGAACAACAGTTTTGTGGTTCTTCGGTCGCTGGTGTATTACAGTTGGTAGGGGGTATTAGTATTGACATTTTACTGCACTATCCAGTCTATAGCACTGCTTCAACAAAGTATAAATCCGCCAGATACGTCATCTCTCCTTGGTTACTAAATGCTCACTGAGCCACTGGGGTATACACTTTAACCGTACTATGGACTACACCACGGTATAATGTAGTCGTTTGTTCATCCTATGCTATGGGGCCAGGCAACCCCAGGGGGGCCCGTGTAGGTTACTTCAGCCATTAGCTACGCCTTCGGCAGGTCTGTCTTTCGTGCCCACTTTGCTTCCTTCCCGATTTCATACTCTTACTTGCTGCTCATGCTTTATTCTGTTCTTCCTCTTCTTTCCCGACTTGCTGTTCCCATGCGCATAGATCCTGTGTTGGAACACCTTCGAGCATGGGCTCCCAGTTTCTCTCGCCATATATACTATGTGTTTCTTGCTCTTTCTTCTGTGATATCGTTCTGCTTGGAAACGGAGGCTTAAACTTCCTGACTATAACTAACTATAATGTAGTCTATGACCGTACTTACAATAGGCTGGGTGCTCCATACGCAAGTAAATATTCACTTTCTCGGTACTGTGATGGAAATTACAGAGACGGGCTCTCAGTATAATACCTAAAACAATGATTTATATCTTGGAGTACAGTGTATGTGATTCCAAAATGTCGAGATGATTGAAAAACGGGTTGAACATTTAGAAAAAAACGTCATATATAAATTGTAGGGCTCAAGCTTCCCGTTTCTGCTCTAACGACCATCTAAGATAGGAAAGGGCAGGAAGCAATGAATGCAACGGGAGGACTCAATAGGACTAAAATGAAACTTAGCCGTGACCGCACGTAGCAAATTTACATCACATCGACGAGTCGAAGTATTTGAGTGTGGGACCTCAGGCCTTCGTACATAGTTTTCCTAAACATATCACCGTATATTTTCGATTAAGTTCATTCAATCTACCGCTCATGACTGACCAGCTACTTGAGCTGCAAAATGCTGTAAAATGTTGTCAAGTACAGAAAGATCGAGCAATAGGCTGTTACCGTAGTTTCTCTCCCGTACAGAATTGCTATAAAGGTGCTTATATTTGTTGGCAAAGAATAAATACGTTCTGTGAAGAGCACTGTGAACTTAATATGAAATGTTAGGCTTCAATTAAAAGAAGAAGTTAAATCAGGTTGTAAAACGGGACCAAATTTCGGTGCCACCGTGTTAGTACTATGAAAGTTTCCACCAGCATGCACTGCAATTTTCTATAGATAATTGCTTAGGATAACATGTCTAGTAACCGTCCACCATGCTAGTAGCCTTCCACTTGACTTTAAAAACTTCCTGCGTGAAAACTAGCAGTACTAGAGAGCCGTACATAGGCTTAAGCTGTAGGGTACTACTTAGGCTACAGTTTAAGCCCATGTACGGCTTTCTAGCACTGCTAGTTTTCCCAAAGGAAGTTTTTAAGCCAAGTGGACGGCTACTAGCATGGTGGACAGGTACTAGACATGTTACCCTATTCCTAATTTGGTATTTATTTTGTTCTATTTATACGCTAAGAAATGAAATGCGCAATTTTAGACGATTTTTCTGGTGAAATTGGTTAAAATACTTATTGGCTACTCAGCCATAGATTCGTCTTTTTGATGTTAATTTCTCGTGAGTCCTCCCGTCACGCTCTTCGCTTCCTGGGAAAAGGTAAGAGACATGAAGCACGTCGATATGTCAAAGCCAAACATGAGTGTTCTCCACAGGTTTAACACGAATCGGTAGGTAGTACAGCACGTTTGGGAGTTAGGATGAAGAAAAAATTCCTAAAATGTGCTTAAAAGTCTAAGTACAGCGAGCACAAAAGAACGCCGTCTCAAAGGATAGCACGACTCCCCATAACATGGGATGGGTGAACCTGAACTGACCTAACCCTATGGCCCCTGAGGAGACAGTAGGTATGTTTACACTGGGAGCAGTTCACGCCATTAGTAATTTAGGTACCTGCATGGCAACAGGGAAGTCATTCTGTGCTTCTGTAGGGAAATACACGTCCACATTCTTCTTGGGGAAGGGCTGGTTGCCAGCAGCAGGCTGCCCGACCTCAATAATATGCAACTTGCCACCCTGAGCATTGCGTACACCAAAGCAAAACAGGGTCGACTCCTCGGGGTTGCCATCAATCTGGAGAAGAGAAGTCACAATACACGAGTTAGCTACATAAGGAGAGAACTGACTGAGATAAGCACTGGTCACTGCAAACAATGAACTTTGTTGTAAGTGACGATGATATATCACTAGACGATGAAAATTAACATGCAAGTAAACGCCACTTTAGCCAGTAACATGCAATCTAGCCTCGAAAATCTACAAATACCCAATAATCCAACATATCAGTAGAGCAGAAGCCATACAAAATAACTACAGTAGCTTCTGTCAGGCATTAATTAATGACACATAAAAATCGACATGTAGCTACACCGCCATTCTAAAAATGATTATATTCCTATCTTGAAACTTCCAGCTATTTCCACTACAAAGACGATCAATAGCATTCATACAAATATGCTAGCGTATTTCGCTTTATTGATATAGAGCGAGGTTCAATATCAACAGCTGCATTCTAGCATTCCCATAACACCGTCTATGGTGTCATAGGCACTGCACAACATGGTAACCAATGGGTTTCAAAGCATATTGCTTGGCCAATTTCACAAAATATAATTGTCTAAATGTATTCTGACAATCCACTTGGGCAAGCTTATGCTCCAAACCTGAGCTGGAGACACAAGCCATGACAGCACAACACTGACTCTAAACACACAAATTACCAGCAATCGCACACACACACACGCAGCTCTGAGTCAAGGCAGTAACATGTCTGTAAAATTTGTAAAATATTTCTAAGCTGCATTGACAAGCTATGCAGCAGACAGGAGGAGCACTATATACAAATTAGCAGCTGTTAAGCAATACACACCTTAAACTGCGTAAATGCAGCAGCATGTCCATCAATGGGTTGGGATGCCTTCCTCTCCACGCTATAGAGCTGCATGAAGCCCACAACTCTGTTCTGTTGAGCTGAGATGCCAATGAGCAGCAGCCAGTTCTGCTTAAGGTCGGTGCGATAATTGATGATCTGGCTACCATTGAGGCTGCTGTGACGGTCAAACATCTTTGTTGGCTGTGCATCACCTGAAACAAAAATGCAACCACTTACAAACCAGCTACGTTACTCCTATGCACGTTAGATCAGCCCATTAATAGATACTGTCCACATCTTTGGACATTCAAAATTTTATGTAGCAACTCACCATAATTAGTTATTTATATAATACTATGTCTACAAAAAATGTTTACCTCAGGCGTTAATGTGTTAAGCCAACCAAATCCCCACAATGGTGTTTCATGGGTGAAAAAGGAAGCAAGTGGCAGCATGGCAAGAAAAATGGCTTTCACCTTAAGCTTAAGAACTAGCATTGACTACTGAATGCCGGGTTGGCTGGTTTAAACCAAATAAAATACCCTGGTTTAAACCAACCAAAATTTTTTTTTTGTTTTTATGAAGCTTTTTTGGTTTTATAAACATTGTAAAATAAACAGTTTTACTTCTAGAAAGCATCAAATTTTAGTCACACAACTGAATGGATGAGTTGATGCGTTTCTATTTAGGTGTCCGTTTGACTGTTAGGACAGTTAGGGTCAACTATTGTTGATGTTTCTAACTTATTGACTTTTGTATTATTTCATATCAGAGATGCATGTCTGATTATATTCTGGTAAGCTAGAAGCTACTGAACATTAGAAGCAGTAGTTATAGTTGCTATTAGATAGCTAGTGAGCTCATGAGAAGGATGTAGGCATATAGCTAGCTATTTCACTTTCTTCAGTTCAATACTTTGCTTTTTTTAATTAGCTAGTAGCTAGCCATTTCTATTGAGTTTTCTTTGTATTTTGAAGTTTTTCTAAGCTATCAAAGGATTTTATAGCCATTTCACTTTCTTCAGTTCATTACTCTTTTAATGAGTTAGTAGCGAGCTACATCTGCTAAGTTGTATTTGTAATTTGAAGTGTTTTAAAGTTTTTCAAAGGATTTTATGTTGTGATAATTATAAATCATAGCTGCTCTGCAGTTTGGATATTAAATGTAGCCATAGCATATAGGTACAGGTACTTTGCTGATATTTCTTAACCCATTGTCGTAGTCATTCTTCTACAACAGGAAGTTGAAACAAAGCAACTAAGATTGATGATGATGAGTAAACTACATGCTTACAAAGTAGAAAACCCTTTAAATGATGGATAAAATACTAGAACTAGAAAAAAAAAATAAAATAAAAAACAAATGAACAAAATTTTTTTTTGTTTTAACCAAAAAAACCATGGCTTTTGGTTTAAACACAAAAAACATGGTTTTTGCCAACCCTGGTACAAACGAAATATAAAACCACGGTTAAAACAAAAAAATTGTTTTTGTTTAATCTGTCTGGTTTTTATTCATAAATATAGCAAAATATAGTTATACTTCAAGAATTTATTAAATTTTGTTTACACAACTGAAAGGAAGAGTTAATGTGTTTCTATTTAGGAATCCGTTTCACTGTTTGGACAGTTAGGGTCAACTATTGCTCATGTTTATTAAAAACCTATAACGTATTGAATTTTGTGTTATTTAATTTCAGAGATGCATTTCTAATTATATTCTGGTAGGCCTCTGCTAGCAGCTATTGAAAATTTGAAGTAGTAGTTAACCCTTTAGTGCCTCGATAGACCATCACTTTTCGTAGGAATAACACTACCGGTACATTTAATGTCATCATATGTGTACTGTAGGCACTAAAGGGTTAAAGTTGCTATTAAATAGCTAGTTAGCTCATGAGAAGGATGTATGCATATAGCTATTTCATTTTCTTCAACACTCTGCTTTTAATTGGCAGGTAGCTTATCTCTATTGAGTATTCTTTGTATTTTGATGTGTTTATAAGTTTTTTCCAATGATGTTCAAGCTAGCTAATTCACTTTATTCAGCTCACTACTGTTTTTAATTAGCTAGTAGCTAGCTAATTCTGTCAAGTTGTATTAGTAATTTTAAGAGTTTTCACAGTTCTTCAAAGGATTTTATACTGCAATAATTATAAATCATAGCTTCTCTGCAGTTTGGATATGAAATGTAGCTATAGCAAATACAGGTACAGTACTATGCTAACTGCCTTTTCTTAAAATCATCTTCTACTATAGGAAATTGAAATGCAGTGACTAAGATTGTTGATGATTAGCTAGCTACATGTCTACAAAGCAGAAAATCTTTAGATGTTGGATAAAATCAATAGAACTAGACAAAATAAAATATGCAAAAAAACTTGCTGTACACCAAATTTTTGCCTTAGCTTTTTGACTGCAACTGCCAAAATTTGCGTATTCCTGTCTGGCGATATCTTGCAATCTGCATATCTCCGGTTACCAGAATGACAGCGTGGTGGGGGAGTTGTGTGCCGCTCCACAGAGGGTAGCTCGGTAGTATTACGTCAAAGAAACTCGTGAGCCTCATTTGGTACACATTGCCTAATGTGATAACTGTTATCGTTCGGAGCAACGTGCGCCACTATTGGCGCACGCAGCGTGTACCAATTGTGGCTCATGCTAGCAGAGGTACACTATTGCTATTACTTTATCGCAGTGATAAATATATATTTTGTATGTTTGTACATGAATCGGTTTTACGTTACGATCTCCCGCATCTCCCACTAAGGATATTGGGCTTGGACGGTGCCCAGCTAATGCCAGGACTTTGCTGGAGCTTAGGCCCTTCATTCACCGGATGCCCTTCCAGCCGTGAACCAATGACGCTTGCGGGACTCAGAACACTCAACCTGCTGATGCAGCAGCGAGCGTTCTAACCACTACACCAGAGCGGCACTTGTATGTTTGTACATATAGAACAATATTATTTCATGTATAATAGCAATCAGGGTAGAGTTTTTATGCATTTTATGTACATACACTAGTGTCTCGAGCCATCATTGTAAATGATGGCAGTAAGTTAGCCCTTCAGGAAAACCCCGCAGTCTCCTGTGCTTGTTATCGTTCAAAAGGCTTCTTTAATGAAAATTCAGCAATCTGCCTAAAAAAAGACCTCTTGCGATAAAGAGCTATTTATGTAGCGACAGTGACCGAGAAACGTTCTATTAGGATAACCTCGGTGTAAGGTCAGAGCAGGGTTCAGAAAACTTGCAGGAACTGGAGAA
>LQNS02278089.1:2047937-2070663 GCA_001587735.2 Parhyale hawaiensis | reverse complement strand
TCGATTAAATATTTTGAGCAGTGGCTTCACGATGACTGGAGCCATTTCCCGTAGTACACGGGAAGTAAGATTATCTGGGCCAGTGGATTTGTACACATTTAGGTGGGTGAGTTCTTGAAGGACCTCGATTTCCGTGAAAACACAGGTGTTAATTGGAGCAACTTGCATTGGTGCTGCTTCAGGAATATTCGTAACATTTTCAATAGTAATTACAGAGGTGAAATAGTCGTTCAGGATTGTGGCTTTGTCTCTTAGGCTATTGGTGATTTCACCGTCAGGTCGTTTGAGCGCACCTAAGGTTTCTTTTTTGAGTAGTCTTTCATTTACATATTTATAGAATGCCTTTACCTTTCTGATAACGTTGTTACGGGTACGGCTCCGGCTTGTCCAATAGCACACACTGTCCATAACAACTGCTTAAAATCTGAATAGCCGTACAGCTGTTCCGCTACAGCGAGTTCCTATGGCACAGTTTCGATCTATCGAATATCGCTTTTAAGTTCGAGTGAGACTGCATTCGGAACGCACGTTTCCAAGCTTATTTAAATACGTCAAGCAGTAGACACAGTCATGGAAATTTTTTTCCAAGATAGGAAAACTTTTTCACGTTTCGACTCTCGTGTGCAGTGGACTTGATTGAGGTGTATTCTCATGTTTATCGGGTGGAACCCGGGCAGTTAGACGTCTAATTTTTGCACGATTCTACTAAACATACCCAAATATTTTAGCAGGTATTGAGAAATACACAGATATAGTTGTTTATTATACATTATTCGCATCTATGCCACAGTTTTTCTAGCAATTTTAGCGTGAAACTAGGTTAGTGTTAGCCGTAGACTTTGAACTTGGAGTGTCCATCTCGCTTAAATTAAGTTACACAGCAGCAATTATTATTATTATCGAGGGGATTTCACAACCCAAAAATGGATTGGTTGAGCTCTGCACTCTGGCGCCGGGTCACATCCCGCAACCTAAGGCTCAGAGCACTTTGCGAATGAGGTGCGCTGTTAAAGCAGAGCGCTTTTCTGGAGGGTTCCTGGGTGGAGATGGCCGCACTTCAGCTCTCGCAGGGCAGTATTGAGATTCTTGGACATTTCTCCCAGAGCTCCGATGACCACTGGAACGACATCGACCTCCATCTGCCACAGTCTCTGTAGTTCGATGACAAGGTCACGGTACTTTTCCTTCTTCTCCGCTTCCTTGTCCACGATTCTGGGGTCGAAGGGGATTGAGACGTCGATCAGTTTGGCCGACTTCTCCTGTTTGTCTTTGACGACGATGTCCGGTCGGCTGGCGTGAAATACTCGATCAGTTTTCATCGGCTTGTCCCTGTAGATTTGCACGGCTTCGTTTTCAACCACGGGTGCGGGTTTGTGCTCGTACCATCTCTTACTGACCGGGAAGTTATGGATCCGCAGAAGGGTCCAGTGAAGGTGTCGGGCAACTTTATCGTGCCTGCGCTTGTACTCCTTTTGCGCCAGCACTCCGCATTCGCTTATCACGCGGTTGATGGCTTCTTCCGAGCTCCTGCAAATTCTACAGGTAGTACGGACGCTCTTTTGTCGATCTTGTTTTGTATATACCTTGTTCTGAGGGCTTGCTCTTGAGCTGCCAGGATGGTGCCTTCTGTTTCCCGCTTCAACTCACCCCTCAGCAGCCAGTTCCATGAGTCGGGGACTATTTTGTGCTGAACAGCTTCGAGGTACTGGCCGGACATCTTCATGCTCTTCCACTTGTTAGTCCGATCGAGGCGCCGTCGCTCTTTGAATTGGTCAGTCGATTCGGTCTCTTTCAGCAACTTCGCCTCGATTAAGCAGCGTGCCCTTGGGTCGTCGCTCTCTCTGAAGTGGTGGGAGAGAGCTCCTTTTTCCGTTTCGACGCAGTCCTCTACACTGATGAGGCCACGGCCCCCCTCTCTTCTGTTAATGTAATGTCTGTCTACGCACGATCTTGGGTGCAGAGCTCGACAGATGTTCATGAGCTTTCGAGTCTTGATGTCCATGTCGGTGTAGTCCTTCTTGGTCCAGTTAATAATGCCAGCAGAGTAACGGACTACGGGGACGGCCCTGATGTTGATGGCCTTGATGGTGTTGCCCCCATTGAAGTGTGATTTCAGGATGAGCCGGAGTCGGGTGAGGTACTCCTTCCGAATGGAATCTTTCATTGTTCTGTGGAGAATGGTGTTTACTCCATGACGCCCCATTATTATTATCGGAGGGATTTCACGACTCAAATTGGATCGGTTGAGCGATGTTATATTATAATTATTATTAAAGTTTCACGCTCGAGCTCCCAAGGACAGGTAATACAACCCAAATGAAGCACTTTGCAACACCGGAAGCTCCAAGGCTACCAAAGGAATTCCAGCAAAAAAACATTGACAGCTGACTTAAACGCCTGCAGGCAAATACGACCGAAAGCCGATGCCGGCAATAAATTCCAATCCTTAACAGATCATTATCGGCGCAGAGCCTGGTGGCTGAACTAACAAGTCGGTCCAACAGATGCAAGTGAGTGTCAGCAGCTGAAGCAATGGATAAAGTAAGGTGAAGTCAGGTTAGGTTAGGATAAGTTACATTAGCTAATTTTAGGTTAAGTGCTTTGAGGCTAGGCTGGTTAGAATAGAATAGCAATAGCTGGCAATAGACTGACCAACAGACCCTCCCCAGAGAGGAGTCGGGACTTTCGCTCCTGCCTTCTATGAGCTCTCACCATTAGTTCAGAATCATGCAAATTTCTGGGGAGAAAAGAAGAAGAAGATAAATAATGACAATAATGTCAGGCAAGGAGAAGATCGTGCAAAGACAATTCAGTGCTGCAGATCCGGGGACCTTGGAGAGGTTAAGTTAGTCGTGGCATGGAACAGGGATTACGGTGGCTTAGAAGCTTTGGCCGTTAGGAGCTTGTTACTCCTGGAGGAGTTCGCAACTGTGGAGGATGTCGCTCCCAATATTTGTCGAGACGATTTTTAAATGCATGGTGGATTCTGCAGCAACAGCTTCGGAACGTAGTCGATTCCAAATTATCACTATGAAGTACGAGAAAAACTTCTGACTGAGAGTAGTTTTTCGATCTTTATGCTTGAGTCTCCGCCGTTGTTTTGTAAACGATCATTTTCGTCTCTCTCGAAGAGTTCCGCTGAAGGCGCGTCGTTGAAGCCATTTAAATACTTGAATGTTTCTATTAGTTGGCCCCTCAATCGCTTTCGTTCCAGGGAGATTAGTCCCTTTTCTTGTAAGCGACATTCGTACGACTTGCTTCGCAGCTGAGGTATCAACTTTGTTTCTTTGTACTGGATTCTTTCCATTTTGTAACATTTTTGCACTTATATAGTGACCAGAATTGAAAAGCAAATTATAGATGCGGGCGCACTAGTGCTTTGCACACAGGAATTATTTTGTCCCTGAATTTGTTACGCAGTACGTTGCTTGCCCTTTTGACGCTTTTGTCAACTTGATAAGAGTGTTGTAGATTATTTGTGATTGTTATTCCCAGGTCGCGTTGTTGGTGACAGTCGCTAGTTTCTCCATTCATTACCAACTTGGCCGGAGGGGGGGGGGGAAGCTGGTTCTCAGCCACTGGCCCAACGTGCAGGACTGAGCACTTGTCGACATTGAAGCTGATCTACCAAGTTACATGAGGAATACTCACTACCACTAGAGAAATATTCACGAAATTTGCTCCGGCTCCGCAGAAGTTGTTCCGTTACTACGCTGCTACGTATGGCCGTTAGGCGGTCTAAGTTATGTTGGAGCTCAATTCTGTTTCGGGCAGGATGGCATTGTTTACTGTCATGTGCAAATTTACTGATTTACTGCAGATATTAACATCAAGATCATTGATGTAAATAATGAACAGAAGGGGCCAAGCACGCTACTTCGCGGAACGCCTGATGAGACCGGCGCCCAGGGGCTCGTCTCACCCTGCTGCTGTCTGCCAGTGAGCCAAGCACGTGGTTAGGCTCATAACTTTTTGAGTTATGTTAGGCCGTGTTCACACGTCCCTCATTGTAACGCGTTGATTTGATAGAAGCAGCGGCAGCAAACGCGGGAGATTGAACCCAATCCGAAATTTATAGGCATTTATTGGCTGCCTATGGGTAAATGCTTTATTGGCTGCCTACGGGTAAATGCTGATGGTTATCCTATATCATTATCACAGTGGGTTGGGTTACTAGCGCTGCAGGCATCACGCCCGCCTCTCGCCGAATACAAGATCGAGATATTCTCGGTTTTTGCACTCTGTCACAGGCACAGCATAGTGCTGAGAACATGTACTTCCTCATCAATCATAAATCTAAGGTCCATCTGGGGTCATAGGCCCCGTCAATTTCACATCTCTGCTACTAGTAGATGGTAGCGTACGACCGCGTTACTCTCCCGTCCATCTCAATAAACCTCCGAATTTACAGTTTTTCGTAGATTTCACATCGCTACAAGTATCTCTTTATCCTTCCCACATCAAAATTCCCATGAAGGGGTTAGGAAAGTACTTCTACCATCATCACATCTATGTCCCCTCCCCGGGGGTATTGGTTATCCTATAATATTGGATAAATGCCTATAAATTTCCGATTGGGAAGGACGAAGCACGTCCCATTTTTGAACGCGCTGCGTCATTCACGTACAGTGAACAAACCGTATAAATATTCAATTTACCCTCCAAAGCGTTTTCAAATCATAAACAAGTTGGCAAAAATCCTTTTTTTTATCGTAACTTTAAGTAGTAAAACATCTACTATTACTTAAAGTGACGATAAAAAATCATTTTTGTCGACTTGTTATGATCGGAGTCACTGCACTCCTGTTAACGCAAGAAAACTAAATGGCCTGAAAATGTTGTAGGAATACAGACGCCATCTTGGATTTGGAAGTCAGCTGATCGCTCTCTGTTGATTTCCCTTTCACCGGTTTATCAGGCTATAAATATTTTAGAAATAAGCTGTTCCTCTCAAAATCAAGCTATAAGATGATGGGATACAAATGTAACTTCAAACCGAAGCGAAATATTAGCGAAAACGTAAAGAAACGATATCATAACTGAACCGCGGCGTCATTCATTTGACTGAAGGACATTTTTACCAAGGACTATGAGACTTATAAGGTTGACGCACGCGGGGCCCCTAGCTGTAGTGCACCCTGGGTAATGGGCTTGTGACGTCACAAAAATCTCATCTACATCTACAGAAACTAATAAATGCCGATGTGTATTTATCTGTTTATCCATTTTCTGTCACTCTTTAACAAGGCAAATAGACAGAAATTAGCCCAGGTTGGAGGCTCTGGTCGTCCTCTCAAGTTCGATTGAAAATTGATAGGTAGAAAATAGGCCATATTGCAGATGATGGCAAATTTACACTATATCTGAATTCCGGTCTTCCTTTGACAACGCTTAAGTCCACTCACTGATGAATGCAGATACACACAGCTTCTCAAAGTAATCTTTTGCATCGTGAATTCCATTCGCATCTGAGGATTCCTTCATCTAAACTTCAGCTGCCCTTAGTGTATACTGATACTTCTTCAGTGGTCAGCAGACGGCTAAAGAACAGGAGGATTTTTTCGCAGGTAATAGTTTTTTCCATCTTGGGTTCTTCTTTCAACAGAACTGCTTTTCATTTGAGGAAAAATACTTTCGAGTTATGTCTTACCGCGAGTATCCTGGATACAGAGCTCAGTATTTATTAGGAGCAATATCGACTGCGAGCAAAATGAAATTTGCACTTGAGCGTATTACCGAAGGAAAGCTTAGTGTTGTCCAGAATAACATGCTCATCTGTAAGTTCCCCCCCCCCCCCAATTAAGTTTGTCGTTGCATTGCATCCTACACAGTGGCGTACGGAGGATTTTCCTAAGGGGAAGGGCACCGACAGAGTTGATGGTACCATGAAGCCATTAACCCCACACAAAAACAGGGTGTATAACAACCTGGAAAATGCCGTAAATATGTTTAATTTGCACCAGAAAATGAGAAATAACCTTAAATTTCATTTGCACAATCATTGTCTACAGTTACAGGGTTGTGTCAGGTCAGGCAAAGTTAGAGGAAGACTAATGAATGCAAGTGTCAAGAAATATTTTATCTGAATTGATCAGAATGGTAAAAATATACGATGAAAATCGTTTGTTATTGGCTGTTCGTATCAGATAGTAATGTTGCGCGCGTTTGGTGGATTTGCGCGATCGATCGATCGCGCAAATCCACCAAACGCGCACAACAGTAATATTTCACATTTTTCGGGTTGATATCTTGAAAAAATAATTCTACGAGAGCCTTGCATTTTCCCAAGATAAGCCTAGAAAACCTTGAATTAGCTGTGAATTTAAATTTTTCAAATCGTTATACACCCTGAACAATTATATGTTCGTGGTATATAAATAACATAATGAAAAAACTAATTGCTATTATTTATTTTATTCTTGCCTACATACTAATACGATGATAAAACAAAAGGAATATCCTATTCAATTTTTTAATATGATAAAACTGACAGGGAAAGGAAACACTATACCATAAAAATAATTTTCACAAAAAATGACACTTATATCCTCTGCTAAGTATTGGAATGATCAGATAATGCATTGCGTTATGATGTAGATATTAAAGTGACATACAAAATTATAGGAGAAACCTAACGTTGGAACAAAAAATAATTACGTTACTTTTTTATTTTAGATTTCCAGCACTGCTGGCGATCAAAAATTACAAACTTCGAAGGCTCGCCGCGTGTGATTGTCGATCAAAATCATTCCGCGATCACAAACTTCGACGAAAAGATGGATCGTGTAGACGCGGCCTAACTGCGCAATCTTTCTGTACTTGCCGCCAACATTTTTACCGTGTTTTGTGCATGCGTGCAGCTGTCACAGCGCCGTAGCCCGGGGGGGGGGGGAGGTTTGGGTGTCTGTAACACCCTTTTGGTCCTGAGTGAGTGTAAAGAATTACTAGTTGGATTTTGGTGCAAGGTCAAATGAAATAATACTTGCATACTACCAGAAGTCTGACAATGACATTAGGTAGTTGACACCGCCGGATAACTATAAACATATTAGAGATAATTATAAACATTCTGTAACCCCCCTACACTCAAAGTCTGGCTACGGCCATGGCTGAAGTAGCAGGTCAGTCAGGAGCGAGAGATTGAATGAATTAGATCGAAAAAATATGATATGTTTAAATATGTTTTGCGAAAAGCACTGTGAAGTGACTATGAAGTGTAGATAAGGCTTCACTTCAAAGAAGAAGTTAATTTAGCTGCCCAGATCTTGCCGCTAGTGTTGTGAAATTTCCACCAGCCTCCACTGCAACTTTTGATTGATAATTGCTCAATTATGATATAGTCTCTTCATTTAGCCTATTAGTGCTTAAGGGATGAAATTTGCAATTTACGACGATTTTTCTTGCGAAATTAATTGAAATACTCATAGGCCATTCAGCCGTAGCTTTGTCGAGGTGACGACTTTGATGATGTAACTTTTTGATGGTAATTTCGGCTGAGCCTTCCCGTTACACTCTTTGTTTCTTGGAGTGGACAGAAACGGTTGACGCACAGTTCGAGTTCATTTTCGTGATTGAACGCGTTACGACGAGTGACGCGTGAACTCCCACACCTGCGTCTGATAACTTCAATTACCAAATTAGGGGAATTACCCAATTAATTGCCAAATTAACCCTATTTCCGAACAGTCATTATTTGACAGGTTTGTGTAATAAACCGATCAAATAATATTTGTTCGGAAATAGGGTTAATCGCAATCGAAGCTCCAGAGTCGACTGCGACACGGGGTACGGCGATGCAATTCACCGAGCACAAACGTCCATTTTGAATAAAGGGGCACTTAATTCATTCAAATAAGCAACAAATAAACTCCGTACACTAGAATAAGCAAATCAGATAATTTACTTGGAATTTATATTGACAAAATTTCAATTAAAATGGAATTTCAATGTAGTTAAGCTGACACAGTTTGTCGCTAGACGGCGTTCTCGTAACCACTTTTCGGGTTAAGGTAACCTTTTTTCAGGATGTGGTAATCCGGTTCTGGCGTGATTGCGACGTACCCCTGTGACGTGTGATGTAATAACGCGCTAATTTAATCGGGCTAATGCAGCCTGAAAAATGGTTACCGTAACCCGAAAACTGATTATGAGAGCGCCATACTCCGATGACGGGGTAAGCTTGACAATAATAAATATCAGTGTTTATTGTTATTTTCTCGACGTAAGCTTAAAACAAATGAAATTATTTGCCTACTCTAAGCCTGCAGTCTTTACTCGTTACTCATTTTGGCTTTGCCTTTATTTGTAATTGATGTTTTTGAGCGGTGACTAGTATCGCAATCGTCATTAGAGCTATGACAGCGACAAGAGTTGCAACAAGCTGGGCACGTCACCGCCTCACCGGTAACGCAAAAACTGATAACGACACGCCTCAGATTCGAAACTGCCTTGAACAACCTAACACTCTGAAGTAAGACACATATCATCCCGGAACCATGGTCTTGGTCCAGCAGATCTGTGTCAAAGCTAAATCATGTGAACTTGAGGCACTTACTGCAGGTCTCACGGTAAGCGGCGCCTCGAATTGTAACAACAACCATGCAATGTTTCTTTTAAATTGGAGTTCACATCACAGTAGGTCTTGGCTGACAGTTGTTGGCGGGAAGAGCCTCGAACCGTAATGTTAAGAGAAGCTGCAAGGTGCGGAAGGATAAAATAAAATCATTCCGTCACGGGTGGCGCCAACATTCCGAAATTACTATATCTCCCTCGCAAAAAAAAAAAAAAATAATAATAATTCTTTCATTTTTTGAAACTCAATTTTCCCGATCTTATGAATCAGCCTCAACCTGTTCGGAACTTTTAATTTTGGGCGTAGAATTTACAGCATAAACATAATTTCTGTGCTAACTAAAGAGGAGCACTGACTTGATACAGCTGGTCTCTGTTTCACACCACGTAACTTAGGCCCTGCAAAGTAGGCTTCTCTCCTTGAGACCGGAGCGATTATTCCCCTGGGGGCGCTGCTCCCCAAGAACCTATGACGGGTGAACCTTACTTGACCTTGTGGCCCATCCTATGCCCCCTGAGGGGAGAGCCTGTACAAGACGAATACTGTAGCAGAAGAGTGTAGAAGCGCGATGAGCACAAAACATAACCCCAGGAAAAGCTGATCTACATAAGTGACCCCGTCAGAGGGATATTGCGTCGCAATCACAACCAGAGAACAAATACCGACTACCGACGACTGCGATTTCTAAGAAAAGAAACATGCACGTCAGATAAACAAATTATTAATAAATTGGCGAGTACGGTAAGCTAAGTGACTTCTTCAAGCTCCGTAGACGAAACTGCTATCATCTAGCTGTACTGTCGAGCTTACAATGCTCGCCAATATACCTTCAGCGTTCTCGCAAGAGTATTTTGGGTTAGAATTTCCGTTTTTTCAGGTTACTGTAGCCCAACTGTATTGCGATTACAAACCTATGTACATGAAAACTCTAACAACAAAGTACGTTATCAAACAAAATACCTAGGATAGTGAAACTACCACAACTACCGATACATGTACTATAAATGGACTACCAACAACAGTTGCGTTATGAGGCCGTGTCCATATCTTCCGCGTAGAATTCGGTACCATCTCCTTCGTCTTCACTGACATCATCATCGCTGGTGATATCACCATCTTCATCATCCTCATCACCACCAGCAGTAAGCTGCATCACCTTGTTCTTTGATATGATTTTCGTGAAAACTCCGCCTTCTCTTTCCCAGGCACAGTAGAGATGCACGCGAAACTCAGCATTCTTGTAACCAAGAAGTCTCTGGGGAACACACAAAGCGCAACATCAACTGCACAGTCGCAAGTAGCTTCGACACATAGTGAAAGTTGGTAGCATGAACGACGTGCAAGCAAAGTGTCCGCACAGAAATTGAGCACAGCTTTAACTTGAGGCAAGTAAATCTACCCCTTGCAAAATTACTGGTAGCATCTCTAGGCAATACTGCATACAGCATTGCTGTGTAAATTTAATCTAGTATCCTAGGCAGCGCAAAGTTTCATTTTTTTTTATAACTGGGGTATCCGCAGTAGTCACGCGCAGAGTTTTAGTCAGGCACATAGACTACAGTAAAACTTAAAGATTCGTGTATTCTCAACAGCACATAATTTTCAGAAAATAAACACTAGTACGAGCCAAGCTCGGATCTATGCTCTCAAGGCGCACATGCAGCCTTGACACCTGCTTCTTATTATTATTCAATAGTTTAAGCCTCAGTTTCCATAACTAAGGCGATATAAAATAGGGAGAAGGGACACATAGTATGTCGATAGAAACGTGGCATCAATGCACGATGGTGTTCCAACACAGGATCAACGCGCATGGGAACAGTAACTCGGGAAAGATGAGGAAGAACAGATGAAAGTAAGATCACCAGGAGTATGAAATCGGTAGGATGGCAAAGTGGGCACGGAAGAAAGACGTCCCAAAGGCCTAGCCTATGGCCTAGTATACATGCATCGCCCCGAATTTTATGCGGACATAATTAGCTGAGTTTTCAGCCTAATTGTAAAAAAATAGGGCCAATTGGAAAATTAGGCATATGCATCTTCATAAATCATATTAGAGAAAGTTAGGAGAAGCAAGGACTGGTTTGTTTAATATATAACTATATCGATTTTCGTCACGTCCAAATTGGCCACAGGCACCTGGGGTTAGGTAACCTACAGGATCCTCCTGGGAGCACGACTCCCTAACATAGGATAGACGAACCATAACCGACCTAACCCTAACGCCATGGCCCATCCTGCGCCCCTGAGAGGCTTTAAAACACCTGATCTGTCAGGACTGACAGGTTATGCAGCACACACACATGAAGGGTATAAGAACATCAAGGGGTAAGTTATTACGCATGTTTTAGAAAAAATAGTATCCGGTATCAAGCTCTGACGTCATCGGAGCCGATCAGGATATAATAAGGGCACAAACTCAGATACGCGTCAACTACCTAGCTACGTCATTTTCAAATACTTGCAATATTTATATAAATGCAATGTTAGATTTTAATAAAACTGACTCAATAAGAGATGATGAAATAGTGAAGTCGACATCGGCGCCATATTTCTGCAGTACTTGGAGAGTACAGAACACGACGGTATCATGTAAACTTAGTTGCAATAACCTCCTTCCAAAGGACAAGAATGAACACCGAATAACGTATTTTGGTTTTTCCTCGTTCCTTTTGAAGAGAAAGTTTGAGGCGTCGCCTTCATCGTGAGATGGTTTGCATCTTTCAGGCTTGGGGAGGCCAACCGGGGGGTAACGATGGTTCTCCGGTTTGATGAGGCGCGCACTCGACGTTCTGGATAGTGTTTGTGAGATGTTCATGATCTGCTGTGATTTGAGTGGTTTATGTTTTCATTTCGAGGGCTTAGAGCCAGAGTGGCTTTGTTCATTTTTTGGTAAAATTGGGTTTTACTCACGAAGTGGGTGCTTGTGAGGGATATTTTCACACAAGTGTCTATGCCATCTCCCATCTTAATTAAATAATTATGGTATAATTATTTAATTAATTATAATTAATTATTTAATTTAATTATAATAATTATGGTATAATAATTATGGTATATGGTATAACTACTTGTGACACTAAAAATATACCTCCAAGCACAAGCACCCACCTGGTGACTAAAACCCAATTTCGCCAAAAATGGATATAGCCACTTCTGGCTCTAAGCCCTCGATTTGTTCTCTGAATTCTGCAAGACATATTTTCCAGCCGGGTTACTTCTTGTTGGAAGATATGTTTTGTACGCCGGGCTGGCGTGACAGCAGATCTGAGCTGCCCCTCTCCTTCTTTCTGCCTGTTCGCCACTTTGGCTGCGGGAGGGGGNGGGGGGGGGGGGGGGGGGGGGGGGGTCAAATCAGGTGAGCCATCAGGCTAACGGGCAGTTGCGACACCTCTGGACACCAATTCAGTGCGCATTTGTTCTAACCGTAGGTACTATACCGTACGAAAAATAGTGTTCTCGTTCACACTTAGTTTTATCAGTTTGAAAACTAAAATATAGTCGAATCTTTCTTTATAGGTGCTGAAGAAAGGTGAAGTTCTTTGTTTACTTTCTGTTTCTTTTCAAAAGGGAGTTCGACAGGTGTTGCAGTACCCTACTCAATAATTATTTGAACGAAGTATCAATATAGAAAACACAGTCGAAATAGGGTATATAAAAAGTTATAATCTAAAGGAGAGTATCTGCTAATTCACTTGTGAGTTCTATACACAGGACCCATCACAGCTACCTAGTAGCTACACTTCAGAAAGTACCATATACCGCTACTATGTAATGCTCTCCTTCGTAGATAAGTTTAAACTAAGAGGGTAACGTACATTGTAAATTGTGATGGATAAAAAATTATTCGGTACAACTTTCGTGGCATTATAAAAAAGAAGAGTGTGCGCATTATTATTATTATTTTTCAAAACTAAGTTTGTCAGCGTGTGGTGAAGAGTCGTTTGGTTCGAGCGACGTCACAGCCGCTGCTCGCCCCCCCCCCCACCAAATCTGCCCAATTATTGTTCGGCTTACCCATTGGTATTCTTATACCATCTGCACACATTAACTCGATCCTTCAAAAATCTTCCGTCATATCGGATCAAATGTTCCCTATAAACATTGTTTTCCCTTTTAATAAAGTTATCTCTTGTTTGGACCATGTACGACAAGCAAAGAGCGCTACTTATGACAACAGCTTCTAGCAAGCTAAGAGCCAAAATTACCGAGAGTCACTATTGTCTGTTGATGAACAAGAGGGCCTACCTCGTTGCACATTTTTAGAGGATTGTTGCAATTACAACTCCCCGGTGCGTCAACAATATGAAAACCGTAAAATTCATGCCAAAAGAGCAGTTGCTGTAAGCAGTTTCATGATAATTAGTAGTGCTTTCTGGTATATGCCAGCAGTACGATGTTGAAACGGTGGGTGGCACACACTACTGTAGAGTTGTGACTGTAACACAGCTTTTGTCAACGTACGGACGTAACTGTACTGAAGTTAACTGAGGTGAATATTATATATTTTTTAGCACGATGCACAAAGACGGACTATCGGGCCTCGTGAAAGGGGCATATAGGGTAACATATCTACATATCTAGTACCGTCCACCATGCTAGTAGTAGCCGTCCACTTGGCATTAAAAACTTCCTGTGTAAAAACTAGCAGTGCTAGAAAGCCGTACATAGGCTTAAACTGTAGGCTTAGTAGTACCCTACAGTTTAAGTTTATGTACGGCTCTCTAGTACTGTTAGTTTTCACACAGGAAGTTTTTAAAGCCAAGTGGACGGCTACGAGCATGGTGGACGGCTACTAGCATGGTGGACGGGTTCTAGACATGTTACCCTAAAACGTGCTAAAAAACTTGCAACTTATGCTCGAGGGTGTTCCGGACAGGATCAACACGCATGGGTACAGCAGGCAGCGTTGGCATGGAAGTTTTTCCAGGACTGGTAAAACCTACGTGATAAAACCGAAAAAAACTGCCGTCAAAAACTCTGGTAAAACCCTAAAATACTCTAGTAAACCTCTTAGAACCAGGGTGTGCAATCGGGGTTTTACCAAGACTGGTAAATCCATTGGTAAAACAGCTTACCAGTCTTGGTAAAACCCCCATTGCACACCCTTCTTAGAACTACAGATAGAGGCAATATGATCATTAGAAGCACAGGCCACCAGGGTTGGCATTGGGGACTGGTAAAACCGACAAAAAAATATTGTCAAAAACCCTGATAGAACTTCAGGCCTGGTAAAACCCTAAAATCCCCTGGTAAACCTCTTGAGACTAAAGATAATGTAAATATCATTAGAGGCACAGGCCGCACAGTTGCACTTACCTAATTTAAGCTCACAGTGATTGTAATCTCAGCCGACCCGATTCTTAGATTATAATTAATCAGGGTTGGCAATGTGGGGTTGTACCTGGACTTTTAAAAACCTGGTAAAACTGCTTTTTTAAAAGGTTTACCAGTCCGGGCAACCCCCTCCCCACCTCCCATTGCTAAACTTGTAGTTAAATAATAAGTGGAATAAAAAGAAAACGCCAAAGAATAGCGCACTGAGGGCCAAACGTATTATGTAGTACCATTCCCACTTTTACGTTTGTAATTGTAGCTATTACTTTAATTTACTTATTTCTATTTGAAATTCTAATAGAAATTAATAGTTATGCAACAAAAGGAAAGCCAATAGGCCTAGCTTCGTAACAGGCTAGCAGGACTCGGTAGGTAGCTATGTTCTAAGTGACTTTGACAGTAATTTGAACCCACACAGTGCGCCGCGCGTGGAAAAGATGATGCAATATCGCCGCGGCATTGCATCGCATCATTCATTCTCTTCATGGATCATGATGATACCTAGCACCGTGGGGTGTGGTTTGTATTATCATTTATGAATTAATATTAATAATCACACTTCCATGCATATTGCCAAGTCGGTGAGACCCCAATGACACCAAACACGGACACAAGACAACATACTGACGTCACATAAGATTAGTTGGCACCCGCGTGGCTTATGTGGAAAAGTCGGGAAAGATGATGCAATAAGGCCACGGCACGGCATCATCACTCATTTAACATTATAATTTACATAGGTATACTTGATCTAGACTGAAGCAGTGAACTTCGACAGGCTGGCAGCAGATAGCTACCAGATAGGTAGTAACAATCACAAGGAAATTCGGAGAGAGTGAGCTCTATTAAAGAGACTCATAGTCACAACTTCATACATGCTAATATAGCCATATAATCGATATAGGCCCTATTCCATTTTTATATTCTTGTGCTTGGGTCAGTTGTGTGACTCTCAGCTGCAGTCTGTCTGTACACCTGTTAATTGCATGAAAAAAGTGTATAGCTTATTAAATTATGTCATCTATATAAATTATATTTGATGAACAGGCGTCTTACCTTTGTGACAGCCAGGGCGGGCAGGATAGTTTTACCCGACCCTGGTAAAACTCCCTTGCCAGCCCTGGTTACAGCTTACGAACTTACGAGCATGACAATTGATAAAATGATTAGGTATGTATTTATCTAGTTTTACCCCACGTATTTTAATGTTTTACCGGGTTATGCCAAGGTTTTACAAGGTTTACGAGGTTTTACCAGGTTGAAAATCGCCAGACTGGTAAAACCGACAAAAATATTATGAGGTTTTACCCGACCAACCCTGACAGCAGGTCGGGAAATAAAAGGAAGAACAGAACCGAATGTGTTACGATAGAGGTAGGAAGACAGAAGAAATCTAGACAAGCAGCAAAATATGGTGAGCTATGGGGTCTGCCTTGTTATAATATTAACATTATATGTTAGCTTAAGCCTCCCTAATCCATCACAAACTAGATGTTTTAAATGAGGAAAAGGAAGAGACAGAGTGCATGCCAAGATAAAAGTGGAACCTATGCACGAGGGTGTTCCCAAACAGGATGCGCATGGGCAGAGCAAGTCAGAAAAGCAGAAGCACAGAGGAAAGCATCATCGGTAGGAGAATGAAACTGGAACGAAGTAAGGTGGGCACAGAGGAAAGACGTCCCAAAGGCCTAGCTAAGACTAATGTAACCTAGGTACATGGTCTTCCTGAGGGCTCTGCTCCCAATAACATAGGATGGGCGAAACAGTCATCACGTGACACTCACCAGTAATGTTGCTTGTGGCGTGGTGAGTCTCTTGCCCTTGGTACACACAGTGAAGGGGATCAGCAACTCAGGCACACCAGTGCCAGCATTCTGCACCTTTAGCCGCGTCATGAGCCCGAGCTTCCTCAGCAGGGGTTCCTGATTGTGCGAAAAGCCTTCGAGTATCCCAGGCTTGAGAGTCACAGTCATTGGTGCTAAGCTTCCTGGTCGCGAGTGAACGGCAACCCGGTGGTCGTTGAAGAATCTATAAAAAAAATACAATGCATGTCCTAGGGGTAATGTCATCAATGCCAACCAATATGAACAAAGCTCGCTACCTCCTACCATATCATACAAACAAAATACATCTTGAAAGGAATAAAGCAGACATTTTTAGCAGAATGAGAAACTCATGCATGGGAAGAGATAATGAAGAAAGTATATACACAAAAAATCAGATCAGTAACCTACCTAAGTAAATGTAAAGCACCCCTTAATGGCACACCCACAGGCACTAGTTAGTGCAGCAAATACAAGCTCTCTTTTCTCCAGAGGAGTGAAATGTTGCAAGCAACCACCGAATGATTGAGCTACGACGCCAAATGATAGAAGGCTTCTAGGACTGCCACTTTCCGACAATCCCCTTTAGCTACAAGTAGTACCTATGCTTGTAGTTATTCTCTTGAGTAGTTCTCTATCACATTCCGTGAGAATAATGAACTACTCTCACCCTATGTAGAGAGGGGCAGGTACCAAAGTTGAGGTTTCAGCAAAAAAAATTATAAATTTTTTTGACAACACTGAGAGTTCATATAAATGAGTAGGTTGAGAAACGTTGAAAAAACCCCACTTGCAGTGACTTTTTTGTGAACTTTAGCAATTTTTGGAGTGCCATATCTTGGCACTGTGACACTCGAGTGCCAAACCAGATGTGCCAAAGTTATTCTCTTTCGTAAGGGGCTATCGAAGTGTATTTAAAGATTTTTCTGTATCTCTTCATTTACCCAAGTCAAATCAATACCCCTATTTTAACACTAATTTGCACCATTAAGGAGTGGCACTATTTGAAAATGGATTGGCACACTAGACAGAGCAGTTGTTGTACTGTCGATTCAATGCCTTGGGAGTTACAAAACGCTGTTGTGGAGCGCGGTATGAAGCCATCAGTGAAACCATCACAGAAGACCGTAGACTCTAGAAATGTAATTCCTATGTAAATGAATTAGGGCCAAAATTGGACTTTAGAAAATTTTTTAAAAATACTTCTAAGGCCTTTTTGGCTCAAAAATGAGTACTGGCAGGTGCGTCCCACCAAGTCCTAACACATGACAGTGTCAAAATGGGCTCAATGGGGTAAAATTGAAAATACCCCATTTGGGGAAACTTCTGCTTACTGTCGGAAAACTAGGGACTTCTTCGAAAAACAAATTATACCACCTTGTAGAACTCAAAAAGTTGCAGTGTCAAACTGCTCTCCGTGTTCTAAAATGCGCAATAGAAAGCTGAAAAAAAGTGGTTCTCCCTTTGTTAGGGTAAAAATACCCCAGAGACAAATGTTTATGAAGAAGAAAATGTAGAGGACTACTTAAGGCACATTGTATTACAAATCCAGATCGATCGGTGCCAATTTATATTTTAGGCAAATTTTTGAAAAAAATGGCACTTTGGAGTGCCAGGTTTTTGGCACTATGGGCGAACAATGTTATAATTTTTTTCTTATACGGGGAAAATGCGCTCTATCTGCATGTAAAACGGCGAATTCCTAGGCCTTAAAATTTTCGAGTTTAACACAATTGTTGGCAGGAGGTGGTAATCTGGTATACACGGGGTGTCAGTTCCCGCTAGCCCAATGATAATTTTTATGCTTGTGTTTTGGTGGTTTCTTTTCTTTGTTGCTACGCCAGCCAATTTGCTCGCAGGCGGCTCGCGAATCGGAAAATTTCCGCGCCATTAACTAGTTATTAGTTTTTTTCCGCGCCATTAACTAGTTATTAGTTTTTTCTGCGCCATTAACTAGTTATTAGTTTTTTTCCGCGCCATTAACTAGTTATTAGTTTTTTTCCGCGCCATTAACTAGTTATTAGTTTTTTTCCGCGCCATTAACTAGTTAGTAGTTTTTTTCCGCGCCATTAACTAGTTAATAGTTTTTTTCCGCGCCATTAACTAGTTATTAGTTTTTCAAGGTGTTTGCAGATGATTTCAAACTATGTGTCTTACAATCGAGGTTCAGTAGATGGAGTTAATGTGTTGCAAAGAGACCTGGATATGCTGGTTGATGTGGTTAAGTCATGGAATTTGATGCTGAATCCTGAGAAGTGAGTTTTGTTGAGGTTTTGTCGTGGTCACAGTGTGAATGAGTATGAGGCATATTCTTACTTCTTGCAAGAATCTCCGCTGAGTTGTGTAGATTCACACCGCGACTTGGTTACCATTGGTCTGGACCGCAAGTTTCATGTCCACATTAGGACAGATATTAAGTTAAGCATCTGCAGTTGCAAACATCTTACTGAGATGTACTGTCTGTAGGAGCACTGATTTTATGGTCACACTTTATGTGGCTCATGTTAGGCCCATCTTGGATTACTGTTCGGTTGTCTGGAACACAGGTTATGTTGGTGATCTGAGGCTGCTGGAGTCAGTTCAGCGAAGATGGACCAAGGGTGTGGAAGGTTGTAGGGAGCTAAACTATGGTGACAGGTTGCGGCAGTTGGGTCTTTTCTCTGTTATGGGCAGATTGCTGCGTGCAGACCTGATTCAGTGTTGGGAAGTCCTCGCTGGTCATGGAGGCACTGCTAATATGGCTCAATTATTTTTGAGGGCTGGTGATGGGAGTGACCAGGGGCCACTCAATGAAGTTGAATTGTCCATATTTTGGTACAGTTGTTTGGAGTAGATCATTTCCATCGAAATGTGTTAGGCAGTGGAATGCCTTGCCTGAGGATGTTGTGTCAGCTGATTCTTAGGTGGTTTTCAAGAGAATGTTAGTTCATCACTTGGGTGACGTTTTGTTTAAGTTTGTCTAGTGTTTTGGTGGTTGTTTTGTTGCTGTTCTGGGTTGGGGGAGGGGCCTGCTCGGTGTCACATATTGGGTCTTGTTGGTTACCCCATTTCCCTGGTCTTGCTGCCCTGCTTCAGGGCTGTGGGGGCGGGGCGTTTGTTTTTAATGGTTGTTAGGCATTATGATAGCCAACTGCGCAACTTCCAGCTGAGTTTTGTGTGGGCTTGTTTGTGTGCTTCCATGTGCTGGCGCGTGGGGCTGTGCTTGCCTCCCTAGTCTGGTGCCCCTTACTCTGGGGTTGCCTTGGCTGTGGGGCTGCAAAGGTGAGTTACAAAGGCGAGTATAGTATAGTATAGATACATTATACCGTATTTAAAATTAAATATAAAAGCAACATGTTTCAACAGAGTTCACTGGATGATATTTGTGA
Organism: Parhyale hawaiensis; assembly: GCA_001587735.2. Classification (NCBI taxonomy): domain Eukaryota; kingdom Metazoa; phylum Arthropoda; class Malacostraca; order Amphipoda; family Hyalidae; genus Parhyale; species Parhyale hawaiensis. The sequence goes on along the minus strand of LQNS02278089.1, from coordinate 2,051,563 downwards.
CTAGAGTACAGTAAATGAAATTCCATTACTCACTCAATAATATCATCAACTTTTTCATTTGTGAAGAGGATGCCTCTCTGACCAACAAGCTGTGAAGACACTACGTGTAGATTGTCATCTATTTCTTCTTCTTCCGTTCGGCCTAATGCAATTTGCAGGACTCTGTTTTTTCCAAGGAAGAACCTGAAAAACAGTAACATTCATAAAAAAAACTCAATAAAACAACAATATGAAGCCAGCATCGGAAATACCATAGGATCATGCAATAGATAAAATCCTGTAGTTAGCGAACTATTACCAGGACATTAGCCATCAGATTATTTCACTTACAAACTTGAGTTATGAACATCAAAAGAATTTCCAAGAATGTAGCCAACAATTTTGTTCTTTACTGGGAAGCTGAAAAACAATTTTATAAGAATAGCAGTAGGTCCATGGATGTCACCATATACCGGTACTTATAGGCACTTGGCTGGAATGTAAGGGATTAAAAGTGATCTCAACAGTGATAAACTACTCAATAATGTCAATCATTCATACAGAGCAGATCAGTAGAAATTCATCTCAGTAAGTATTTCTACTGAAAAGTCTCATCTGGCGTGGGTGCTACAGTACTTCTAGCAGGAAAATGAGGAAGAAATAAACCTAAACTCACAGCATGAGTTGCTGCCAGATACAATAATTCCTATAGTGAGGCATTAGTGCTGTTCCAGATAGCTAAGTGAGGCCCACTCACATTTACACAGGGAAAGTAGCCCCGAAAATATGCCCTTATGAGTTAAAAACTGCTACCGTAGTGAGTGCTAGGTACCTCTTAGGAACAACCTTTTTGAAAGGTTACAGACAGCCCAAGTTAAGTGCATGGTTAGACCAAGCTGGCACACCCTATCAGGGCTACAGAGCCTCCAGTTCTAGTATCGTACTGGGTGCTACAAGCCTACAACCATGGGCAAATAAATAACCCAGATTACCATAGGTAGTATTTAGTTCAAGCTTCATACTACAGCCCAGGTGTTTCAAAAGGAAGAGGCATACAGGTAGGTGCCATATACAGGTGGATGAGAACTCTTGGCCTTGTTAGATCAGGACTGTATGGCAAATATTAGGAAAACTGATAAGTACAGATAAACTCAACATTATTAAATTTTTATTGAAACGTGTCCCTAAGAAGGGTCACTCTCAAAATTACAAACGGTATCTAGCATGTCAACAGAAATATAAAACACAAGCATTATAAACAACAATTCTGATTGTTTTAAACAAATAAGAGGCATGTAGCTCTAAGTTTCAACCTATAAGGACCAATTAAATGTCAGTTTATAATAAGAGCAGCATTATTTTGAGATGTCACTTATGAAGTAGGGCAAGTGGCCCCAAGGAGATGCATATAGGTAGGAAGGCTGTGGCGCAACGACCGGACGCTGCAAGAAATGTCCAATACCTGCAGAAAAAAAAGCTTCGTATGTCACCTAAACACCCACAACAAACAATAATTTGACACTTTTCACAGCCCCTTCACTGCACATACGTTTCCAAAGGGCCAGTGTGTCCCCTTCGGATCCCTTACCTTACACTGGTCTGTATCAGGTGAAGCACAACACTTAAGCCATTGTCATTAGAAAGAGTGAGGTGACCCATCTATTTGCATAAGCACAGAGGAGGAATACAATACTGACCCCAAGGTGAGGGCAAAGAGCCGAAAGACAATACATTAGTGAGCCCAATGCTGGAATAGCTGATTTAATCTATCATATAAACCAGAAACATTTAATCATTATCAAAACCCCTTTCTCTTACCTACTACAAACAGGTGCCAGCTAGCATATGTACTGTATGATATCTGAGAATTACTTGGAGCTGAATTTGACTCAAGCTGGGTACCTACCAAACAAGTGGCATAACAGCAGAGTAGTGGATGATTGTCTTTCACTTGCATGAAGTGGGGACTTTAATGTAGGGGTTAAAATAGGAGAAATACAATGAATACTAGCAGCTGTGCCTTGCAAGTGGACTAGATACCATACTGATCAATTGTTCAACAATATACCATAGCCACCAGATCATGTATTTAAATTTTCAGATCTTGTTAATGTAGCTACAGCATCTGACATTAGGTTGAATTGAAGTTCTACAGTAGGTACTGTAATTTGCATAGGCTATAGCTAGGGTAATTAGGCTACCCATTGCCAAACTAACCCTATTTTGGCAATAGGGTAATTACCCTAAAACATTTGTAAAAAAAAAAAAACTTTTCATTTGTTGAATGGCCTCCAAACTGAATCCCATGTAGGGGCTATAGCTACTCGTTATACAGAACCTACAACTATGCAAAACCCACGTCCCATAGTATGGCCGTTCTCGCCAAGATCTTGGCGAAAAGTTTGCCACCCTCGGAGATGCACTGCAAAACAATGGAGAAGCTCATAGATTTTATACTTGGATGTACTTACTTGCTTTTTCTAAATTTCTTACGTAAATCCTGGATAAGGTCGGTACGAGGATTGATGAATCTGAATACGATGAGCCGGTCATAATGATGAATCTGTTCCCTGAGCTTGTCTGCCAAACCCTGTTTCCACTGTACTGTTTTCTTCTGGTTTACTGTGAAGCTATCTGTGGAGAGATTATTATCATTATTAAGCTCAAAATTTTTAAAGCAGAAACTTCAGTCTCAATTTTATACCAATTTACAAGTAGGCTCTTATGTGGTTTACAGCAGATAAGTATGTAGCTACAACTCGGGTACAGTAAGCATTATAGGCCTATATAACTATTGTTTGAGATGTTATTGACTTACTTCAGTAACTGCACTCAGGCCTAGTTTAACTAGCTCTATGATGGGAATGTACCACAATGCAGCAGATAGGGTAAGGAGTCCAAATGCCGTTACTTTAAGCCAGAGCGTCCACTAACGAACCCCCACTAATTACACAGATAGCTGATACTGAACCAATTTTGTTTAAACTTTAAACTTACCAGTCACACTGTTTATGGTGAATTTTCTAAAGTGGATAACAATCACATTTAGTAGGTAATTTTATTGAGATATTTGGATAAAATACGGAGGGCTTTCTAAGACGTTTGTTCATGAATAATGTTTCAGCCGCATATACTTAGTTTTTGAGATATTCGACATTAAAATTCCCCTTGTTTCCCTGTCACATTCGCCATTGCGGCCATGTTGACGCCTGGTTTCGTTGATCAACAGAAGCCCGATGATCGTATGCGAGTTTAAACATGTCCTATTTTGTCTTTAAGCTAATAGTGCAATCACAAGATACAGTAAACTCTCTATATAACGGACTCCTTATATAACGGACTCTCTATATAACGGAGAATTTCATGGCCCTACCGGACGACTCTTTATATACCGGAATCGTCCGGTATAAAAAGAGAAAATCCGGTAAAGAGAGAGAGGTCCCGGATCTTACCGGACATTCTCTTTTTATACCGGACGATTCTGGTGTAAAAAGAGAAACGTCCGTTGCAGAGAGAGAGGGACGCGGAAGCGACAGCTGTGGTGATGAGTCATTGTTTGCTTCCAAGTAGCGCTCACTGCCTGGAGAGCTGCCTCTTCGCACAGCGGGCGAAAAACCGGAATTAACCAGTTTTTCCGTGCTAATGTC
>LQNS02278089.1:1998620-2031177 GCA_001587735.2 Parhyale hawaiensis | reverse complement strand
GCCCCCCCCGTTCCGGCGCCCCTGGCAATAGGGTATGTGCAAGCCCGTAACATCATATCCTTGGATTGATATACCTGCATAGCTCTAAATAATGCACGTTTTGCCACTACACGGTGGCCGATCACAGCAAACACTCGGGAGCAAAAGCTGCTCGGGCCACTCAGCTACACAAAACACTGCAACTCACCTCTGCAGCTCCCCAGGCCCAGGCACCCCCAGTGCAGGACAGCCAGACCAGGGAGGCATCTACGCCAGCTGTGTGGATAAAAAAAAAAATTATAAACAATACCCAACTCAGCGTGCCATGACAAATGAGGTATGTTACTCTGTGCTACAAGCATGTCTGTAGACTGTAGTGAACCTTCCATGATCAGTTTACTACAATAGAGCATCACAGCAGCGTAAACCTCATCCAACGCTTGACACTGCTTATCATCTCCCGTTCCTGAGACGGTGCCCGAAATCTCTACTGTGCGGTCAACTAGCGACGACTTGAACGCTACCATTGGCTAGTGACCGCGCGCTCCAGATAACCGCTTACGCTCCCTAGTATACTAGACAGCCAGCATTTGCGCTCATTCTTCAGTTCTTTCTCGAGCTCGACTCCAGCTCCCAGTTCCCCTCGAGCTCGACTCCAGCTCGCAGTTCCCTCCCGAGTTCCAATACCAGCTCGAGGTTCGAGTTTCGGCTCTGAACTTGAACACTGCAGCTCCACTACTACAGCGCCGAGGAGCCCGAGCCACGACACTTCTCGCCGGAAGCCCTCCGGGGCCTCCAAATCCCCTACACGATCGGAACTCTCCAGCCTGTTGTTCTCTCTGCTGCCTCTCTACCTGCTTCCCACCACGCTCTAGTACTTCATCGGCTTGTGCTCCCCTCGCCTTTTGTCTCTGGCTACTGAAGCTGACTTCGCATAAAGCTTCATGGTCTTGGCCCGCTACAGCTGCTACGCCTTTACTTCGCACCGCGCCACTGGCTTCCTCGTGATGGTGTCCTTAAAGGTGCCTTTACACGATGCAATATGTTGCAGGCAACATTATCCCCGCTCGCTGCCACCACGGTAAAACCCTCAATACAGCCTCGCCTGAGAGCGGTAGGGGCGAGTTTGATGTTGCATGGCTATCGGACGGTGTTGGATAATCCGCTGCAACATAGGATCAGTATGACCTTGACTGTCGTTTGAGTAGGATGGCGTCTAGCTCCGGCTCAGCTGTCTCTTTCTCTGCTTCTCCTTTGAACGCGCGAGAAAATCATCACTCTTTTATTATAATTAAACTAAATGAAGCGCTATAGAATTGTAAATGTAGCGATTACAAAAACAGAACTTCTAGACAATTTTTTAGTATATTTATTTATAAATTAATGGTAGGTATTTATTTACTTCTCGGAATTTATTTGCAGTTGAACCTTTTGTTGTTCTTTAATCACTTTAACTCTTACAAGAAAGAAATTATTCTCTTGGACGATGTGCGTGTAAGTTCTTAGAGGCAATGCAGTTTTTTTTAGAATTTGTTTCTGAATACCGTTACACAAATGTTCAACACTATCGCAAAGAATGCATGAGATCAGTCAATGAATATGCATTTACATCTACCGAAGAAGGAAGTTATGCGATCACGATCGCCCGCATTTATTGGCTTGATTACTTTTGAATTTATTAACAAGATAACGTAAACACCATTTAACCGACTTAATAAATTGATAACAATCTTAGAGAAGTCACTTTCATACTTGAGTTCTTTAAAAAGATATTTGTGTGAGAACTATTCCTTGTCCTTCTCAACATGTAATTTTTACTCCGCACCTTTATTTTTCCTGGAATTTTTTTTCTCTTCTTTCTAATAAAAAGTAAAAAAATAGATATTTATGTAGGAGCTATTACTTGTCCTTTTCAATAAGTAATTTTTACTCCACACCTCTCTTTTTCTTGTAGACGTTGCAACTTAGCCTTCAGTGATGTGAGGTACGGAAGGCTCCGGTGCATAGCCTTAGTGCTGCATTGTGCACAGCGTCCAGTCGTTTTAGAACTTGTCCTTGAGGACTGATATACGACACAGCCATAGTCTAGTCTCGAGCGTACAAGGGTTTGGTAGAGGTATAGGAGGGTTTGCCGGTCGGCGCCCTACGGCAGTGTCGTCAGGTGCTTGAGCCTACGCATGCATTGTTTCCTAAGCATCTCAATGTGAGGTTTCCAGGGCAATCTTCTGTTATCATTCCGAGGAATTTCACCTCTTCGTGATAGTTTATCCGTTGTCCAATTATTTTAAGTTCGAGTGACATTACATCTCTGGCACGTCTGATGTGAAGGGCAGAGGTCTTGGCAGCAGAAAAGGCGAAGCCATGGTTGGTCGCCCGATTACAAACGCGTCCAATGGCTCGCTTCAGTCGTCGATGTAGAACTTCCAGATGTAGTGAGGAGTATAGCATCAGGTCATCTACGTATAGTGACCCGTACACGTATTGGGGTAGGACTGCTATGATGTCGTTTATTGCTAGTAGCAATAAGGTACAGCTAATGACGCTCCCCTGTGGAACCCCCTCATTCTGTGTCATCACAGGAGACAGGGCCTGTCCAACTCTGACCCTGAAACGTCGCACGCTCAAGAACTGCTGCAAGCAACAGGCCATGTTACCTCTTATGTCTAATTTATGTAGTTGTAAAAGTATTCAGTGCCGCCAGGCTGTATCGTATGCCTTTTTAAGATCGAAGAAGACACAAATAGTGTGTCCCTTAGGTGTCTTGCTCTCTATGATGGTGGTGCTACGGGACTGTCGAAAACCGTGTTGCACGTTGCAGAGGAGCTTGTTGGCTTCTAGATATTTCACCAGACGGGTGTTCACAATTTTCTCCAGAATTTTTCCGAAGCAGCTCGTCAGCGCCTCCGGAAAATTGGCTGAAAGTATACACATTCATAAGACTCGTGCGTCAAGCGACCTTACCAACGCGCGTAGATAAGTGGGATCTGTTCACGCATCTGTCGAGATTACGTCTATTTACATCTGCTACATTTCTGCATATCAGACGTTAGTAGTAGTACCGTATATCAAGTTTGCTAGCGCAGCGACTCCAAGTCGCACCACTCCGAACGTCGTTTATATAGATTTTCGCATCCGAGGTTAAAGAAACGAAGTACAGGTTTACATTTTACCGTTAGGCTAGAGTAACTCTTCCAGTAGTGCCAACTAACATGTTCGTTACGTAACACATCAACATGTAACTCACACAGAAGCTACGGCGAACACTTCAACCACGTATTATTAACAACTACACAGAAGCACGGCAGAAACACTGGCAGTTAGACCAATAAGCCTACCGAATATTCAAGACGTGTCTGAAGGGACTCATACCAAGAGGGTGAATGTTTTATAGAGGACGCACATCAAAAGAGGTAATAATGGAAGATACAGACAGCTGAATTGATGCAATTGGTCACAACTAAAGCATACGTTCACAAAAGTGAGGCCAAGATGTCAACTTCAGCGAGGACGATGAAAAAAATCAGTTTCATTTCTTTAAGCACCGAAGAAGGCTGTGGGTGTGGAGCGTCCCAGTATGAAGAAGGCAACAATTTCACGAAGCAGCATATAACGAACATCATTATTTCATATAGTATATAATATTAAATGTAAGGGTTTTAATGAAATAACCAAGGAGGCACAAGTCGATCCAAACGCAGTCTTCAACTGTTATTTTTTATGGGCAATAATTCACGTTTTCATAAATTATCATAAAATTCTTCTACGTTGCCTGAAATTAGTCAGAAACTAGAAATGGGACACAAATAAACATTTTTAAGATTTGAGATACAATAACAAAACTTATTCAAAGTCTTCAGAAGGAGCCCCGAGTTTTTACCTTCAGTATGGTGACGTATTAAAAAAATAGTGTATTCTACCAGATGTGAAACGACATTGTCCCAGCGCCGACTGACGCTTGCTCTTCCTAAACCTGAAGCGGAGACGACACCTAGAGCCAATCTCCAAGGGCACGTCACCTGTCGTAACTGCACGAAAAAAAACTGTGGGAGAGCTCACTCGTCTGTTCTTATTCACCCTTGCACCGTACGACAGCTGTGTCCTTTGTTATGTTGGTCGTCATTCAAGCGCATTCAAAATGTTGCCTAAAATTGGTATACATGGTACCAAAAAATGTATGTCTGATGAAATAGATACCAATGGTAGGCACGGCGTTAACTGATCTACTGCAGACAAAAAACTCGACATAAAAGACAAGAGGGAGATACACTGTGAGCCCCTTCAAACACGTCTTAAACTTACACTGGAAGATAGGATAGTGATATGAATAGATGAAACAATACAAAAAAAGAAATCTCAAAACAAACTCGCAGACACCTGCCCGGAAAATGCACATATCTGCGCAGTTCAGAAGAGCAAACTTCTATGCTTATGTGCATTCAACTACACAGCAAAAGGAATAAACACCAGTGCCATTCATGTACTGACGTCACAACTCTTCAGACGGGTTAAGGTTTGTCAGCTACCGTGGATTATAGTACAGTAATAGGCGTTTTAGTACAACCTCAATAAAAAAAATTTTCGGAGAAAAAGACCCCTTCGAGCCAATAGGAACAGACTCGATAAAACCGACCACACGTTCGGCTTACTCGACAAATTTAAAGACAAGCGAACATACATACCAGAAAGGCTATGCACAAGTCTAAATTAAGCAGATTGCTGATGCGAACGCTTCACTGTAATACAGACCCTCAAGTGGACACTTCTGATGAACGGTCAGCAATCTCCCAAATTAGCCCACTTTAATTTTTCTCATACACCGACCAAGGAAGGTAACGACAGATCTGGAAAATGTTGATGAATATCTCCCGAATCACCATCATATGATGAACAAAGAGAAACAATCCGCCTACATGACGTAGGCAAAGATATGCCTGATGGCTACAGAACTTGAGTGAACAAAGCAAAATTTCAGAAATAGATTTTTCAGAGCCGACCAGTAATAACCTTCTGTCTTTGGTAAATTTCGTTATGCACCAGAGAATGGATTAAATGTAATGCCGAGTTCAGAATGTCAGCAACACCAAGAGCTGCTTTGTGTCACTGGCAGGTGGAGAGTGAAGCAAGTGGTTCCAGAACTAAGCATCTACATACATTGTTACTCGCGCAGTTTCTACGAACACCGTCTTGTGCTTCTATAATGCTGAAAATAAGTGAGGAAATCAAGTAAAATCGAAACACTGGGGAGAAGCGAAAATGTGATGCTTATAAAGGCATTACAAACACAAGACTACAAAGGTAAAAATTATTTATCATATTCTCAGCACAGACCAACTGCAATCACCTTTAAAGTAAATGTGAATCGGAAAATAGAATACATATATAAACTCTACAGTATAAGAAAAGGTTGTCACTGATCCCTAAAAGCATCTAAAAAAAAACATGATGCAACACCTATACGTTCCCTTACATACGTTATAATTTTAGGAAATATTCTGATGATAAGTATTAATATTTTCAACAAGAGACATTTTAAAGAACTACCTAAAACGATCTGAGGCCTATAAATTTCCACAGATTTAGATATCCGGAAACAATGATATGGAATAATTTTAAAAACCCGAGATAGGATCTTGAAAGCGCAGCAAAAGAAGCTATGCAAATGGCTCGCAGTATTTATGCCAAGAAAATGGAGAAACACGGTACACAATGAAATACCTCGCTTGGAAACAGCAAGTCGGGGAAAAAAAGAGGAAGAAATGCACGCAGGCGATCAGTAGAAGTGTGCAGAAATTATGCACAGTAGATACGAAAAAAGTTCCCAAGGCCTAATTTAGATTAAGGTGCGTCACTTTTGGGTGCATCTGACAGTGATTTCGAAAGGAATAACTCGGCATGACCTAGCGCCTAGACCTCAGGACCTCCCTGGAAATGGGCTTGTTAGTTCGAGTAATACCAGCTATTTAATTCCATGCAAGAGGAATGAAAGTCATGATAGAAGAGTTCACAAGTTCTAACACAAAAGAATCCCATTCCTTGAAAATCAAATTGGAAAAATGCGGAACTGCTAAACACCAAAACAAAGAGAACTATTCAGTGTGATGTGAAAGGTACCTAATATTAAGCAAAACTATACAGATAACGGACTCGGCATTATCTGCTACAGTACATTTCTTATGTGCATTCTCATGTAACATATTAATTTGTACAGTGCCTGTGCTGTCTACATAGAAGTAGCATCACTATTTACGTGGTGCCTTACCTTATTCTCCACTGCATCGTATTTATGCCAAGCAATGGCCACAGCAGAAACAGTGTCGCCTGCAGCAACTTCTACAGATAGACTTTCACATCATTGCAGCATGGCATCGTACACCACTGCAACACTACAGTTTGGTGCAATGTTCTAGACAAACTCGTCCATTACTCGGTTCTTTCGGCTCTTTGGGCAAGACAGGTTGTCCTCGATTTAATCTTCTCTTGTTTCATGTCGCTTAAATATTTAGGATCAAAATATTAAATGATTTCATTATTTAGGATCAAAATATTTACTCCCAGGTACTGGATATGAGTACTCTTGCGCACATATATCGAGTACTCGCAAGGAAAAATTATAGTCAGTGGTTTAAGGCTCCGTTTTCGCACGAAGACGAAGTCACACATGAGAGAACATGGGGCATATAGTTACTTAAATAATAAAATTACATAAAACAAAGGTTAGATTATCTCGAGGACCATCTGCAACGGGCCCTTGCATCTCTAGCACCTCGGGCTGTACAGTCGGAGTCGGGTTTCAGCACCAACTATGCAACGTCTGCTGAGCAGCTGCTACTTGAATCTGAGTCACAACCCCTTATGGTAAATTCTGCATCGCGCCCAGGACACATAAGTTCATGGCATATTTTAGAGATTAGATGAACGTAACCATGAGCTGCAATTAGGTGGAAGGGCACAAAACATCAATACATAGGAATGGACCAGTGCGAGTTAGTATGTATGTTATTCTACGTCAAGGTGTAAATAAAAACAAAGCAAGCCTTCTAAATAGCAGCGCCAACAAAAAAACTAAGGTTTTACATTAAGTAAAAGAACAGAATATATACGGGATCATATATGGAAGATAAAATAAAAGTACATGACTATAATAGTAAAATAAAATTGGTAGTTTTTACCCAAGACACAGGCATGAGCATAAAGTAACTAGAAGTAACTCATATTTTGAATGAGCTTCCACCACTATAAGGATAAGTCAACATCTACTGAATGACTACTAATTGAGAAGCACAATAAAAACAAAAGTTAGCTTATGGAGTCAACGTCGCCCCACTAAACAGTAAGTTCTTCGCGACGATATATAACTCACTAATCAACTGTCAGGAAAAAGCGCCAAAAAAGTCAACACGAGTCGCGAGTGCTCGAGTCCGCAGCTCTCCATTCAGCCACAGCATTAGCCTTGCGCAAGTAGCTACATCCATCTGAAGCCATAGCATTAACCCTGTAAATCCATCCAGAATTATCGTAAGCATCAAACCAGAACATTGTATATCAGGAAGTCAATAGTAGTGGTAGGTACAAAGTGCGGGATGTGCTCGCGAACTATTCACGATACTTCTTATACCATGCTGTGAAAAAAAAGATCAGCAAGGCGATTTAGGTCGTACACCAACATTTCGAAGAAAATTTCTCAACATGTGAGGGATTCTGCTGAAGTACAATTTCCTCAAAAAAATGCAGGCATCTCAATTCGCTCGTGAACTTATCAAAGTATCAGTCTTCAATCAGATCAGTTAATTGAAACTTCTATTCACAAAATTTCGCATAAAACAGAATTACATTGTCCTTGAGCTTACACCGGTCGTCGCTAGACGGCGCTCTCACAACCACTTTTCGGATCAGGGCTCCACAGTGTGGCACTGTTTGAAAAGTTTTTTATTCACTGGGACTCCGCAATGTCATTATGAGAGCTAGCATAGCATGATTTAGGTATTTGTAGTTTAGTTTGGTGTGTAGGGATTTATAGGTATCTACAACTGGTGTGGATTCCCCCCTGGTCTGGCTGTCCTGCACTGGTGGTGTCTGGGCCTGGGGAGATGCAGAGGTGAGTTTGTAGTGCCTTGTATAGTCGAATGATCCGAGCAGCTTTTGCTCCCGTTTGTTTGCTGTGACCGGCTACCATATGGTGGCAAAACATGCATTATTTAGAGCTACGCAGGTATATCGATCCAAAGATATGATGTTGCGGGTCTGCCCATGGCCTGATGCACATCACCCTGCTAATGGAATTGGAATTTTTCGGGTTACGGTAACCTTATTCCAGGTTGTGGTAGCCCGATTTTGCGACGCACCCCAGATAGAAAGGACCGAATTGAGCCTCTTATTTACAGACATCAGATACAACGAACAGAGCTGCAGCTGTCGTTTGCAGGCACCGCATTTAACGAGAATCAGACAAAAGGGACAAAATCTGCTGACCTGACTGTATAACCATCAGCCACAATATACAGCTAGCGAGTGAACAACTACAAGGTGTCGCGAACCGAGTCCAGTAGATCAGTATAAGTGAATGAGGTGACTGTGGCAGTTCTGCTGCTAGTGCTAGTTCTATTATTTTAACGCCTCCAAACCGAGACACTGCACACCAACGAACTGCCTCTTCAGCTCATATTGTTCAGTCCGCTAATGAGAGGTTCAGTTATGCTTGAAAATTTAATAGAATTATATTTATTGAAAAAAATGACGAGGGATTGAAGAAAAAACCGTGATAAGTTCCATACAGTAAACTAGGGCAGAGTTGGCATTTTATTCGGTCACACAAACAGCCCAGAGCAACAAGTTGCTTACAGAAGAGTAGAAGCACAGCATCATTGGTGACAGTTATTCTATTGGTGTTATTATCGGTATAATTTTCCAAGTTTCATACGTAATTTCCAGTTACAAAGTATTTCAACAACGCCCATATTCACCACTAACGACAACCTACTGCGCACCTTTAAGCAGAAGTAACAGATGCGCTACGTAGAGATTTGATACGATGCTGGAAAAACGAAATGCAAACGTTATGAAATATACATGCATCTAGACAACTGTGCATTGCAAACCAAAAGGCATGAGTAAACAAAGATGTGTTGAAAGTTGTGGTAAGATATCTCTGAGCGTAATGCATTGCCGATGGTTAACAGTCAGAGCTAGCTGGTAGAAATACGATTTGGAAGCAGCCTCCGGGTTTCTTTGCACCACTGACGCGGTGGAACAGTTCATCACCTTCGATGACTAACATCACCACAAAAATGCGATCATTGTCTACTAACTACAATGTCCCACAGGGGGGCGATGCATGGGCGGACAACAGACAGCAACAGCATAACTTGATTGGTAATCAACGAGACATTACTCATAAGGACTCTATAGCCATTTTTGCTCATGACGTTCTTTTGAATGATCTTGATTGCACATCGCAACAATGTGTCCAGTTTATATGATAGTCGACTTTTACAAAGGAGCCTCCACCGAGCAGCCTGATGACTGTATGCGACCTCAGGTGGGCATTGCACCTCATCTTTGTTTTCGCAATAAAAGAACACAGGCATTTATTAATGAACCTGGGCAATGCCAACTTCAACATCATGATTCAAGACAGATTCCTGGTTTCTGCCAATAAGTCTACGGTTGAGAACAGTGCCACTGGAACTAACGTCTGCCATAACAATCACCGCGCTCTCAGAATTTAAGACTCTGGGGAGATACTGAAATGATGTTTAGAGGGGAAGAGTTAAGGAGAAGAGTAAAACATTGTTCTGTCAGTTGAGCATCGACAACTCGACCAAAGCAGTAGCTGTTCTTTGAAAGATTGTAAACTTTGACACTGGAGCGCAGCGCCAGGAGTCTATCGCATGCCGAATCTTCACCAACGCAAGGATCCTGCGCAAATCCTGTGAATCAATGTAGGTATTTGAGTAGAATTTGCAGGGCTAAGTTATGCCACGGTGAGCCTCTGGTGCCTGTATAATGAAATCATCTCAAAGCCATTCCGCAAGAACCCCTGCAATGTTGTGTTGTGCTCGTACGGGCGTATTGTAAGGCAATCGGAGATGGTTAGTAAAAATTCTTATCGACAAGAGTATTTTCCAGGCCACAAGAAACCCGAAAACATCTCACCTGCAACTACACATTAAATTTCCAGCATGATTCGAAAACACAAATTCCTGGCGACTACAACAGCATCGGAGCTTGAAAAAGAAGTGATATTCATCACTGTTCCAATCAGAAGCGTTATAAATGAAATAAACATTAGTCTCCCAAAAAACGACTACCAAAAGAATAACTGAAATTAGGCTATGACTAAAACAAACAGATCAATAAATAAGAAGAGCTTAGAAATTATTGTACAACAGAAGATCAATGATAGGAAAAATGTTAGCAGTGCGGTGTAAAATAGGAAGGAGCTTTGAATAAAAACTTAGAACCAGTAAATATATTAGTTTGCCTCTTCTAAAAGTAGTTAAAAAAAAGAAGAGTGCAGACTAAATGTAGTGACTCAGAAACTGGAGTTTATTTTCACATTCTCGTTGCACCAAATGCAACAGTGAAGACAGAAAATGACTTTTCAGATAAGAAACAAAGTGACAATAAATAGCAGCAGGTGCAGTATACAAAAATGAGCTCAGAAAAACAGCTTCAATGCTACCTATTAGATCTAATCATTGACGAGCCCTAGGCCTACACAAAAAAGAGAACTGATGCACCCCACTCATCTAAAAAAAAAAAAAAACAGAAGCACAGCAGTGTAAAAAAGACAGCTGACGTTTTCAGATCTCGCTTACTTTTTTTTCGAAAAAAAAAAAAAAAAAAATCTCCAAATTCACGCGGCGTGTTTCTGAAACGATGACTGCAGCCTCTCTACTTGCACCGTTGATTGGTACAAGGGATTATTATGATTAATAAACTGTGGCGTACCACGTACGTACTGGTTTTGGCCAACAATATTTTTTTTAATAAAGACGGTCGTTCAGTAAGATAGCATATGAGGACAGTGCAACGAGTGAAACCTGTGAGTAAGATAAATTTTTCCTTTTTCTGCATCGGATGAAGTTTAAAGAAATTAAGAAGTCAGCTTTGTCCTAAAGTCCAACAAGCCCACTGAGGCTCAGATACGAATTGCATTGGCGACAGCGTGCAATGTTTCGAAAGTTTCGTTTAGTTTAGTTCGTGTAGAATTATTGCAGAGGACAAAAGGTGTTTCCACGGTATGGACGTAGACCGTTCGTCTTAGTCCAAACACACTAGGGTGATCTCTTGACTCAATTATGCCGGTGCCACACTCCACACTCGCACGCCCAACTTATAAGCAGAAGTTTCGCTCGGAGGTCGCCCCAATTACGCACCCCCCCCCAACAAAAAATAAAATTTTCATGCTATTGGATGTTAAAAAATGTTGCTAACGTCACATACATACTGTAAGCTTTTCAATTTTATAGCTTTCAAAAGTTTATAGCAACCACAATTAGAATGTTTAAATATTGAGGCTACATTTCAACAGCAGCAAACCCCCAAACACCATTATCTTCACGCACACATCAAACGGTGTTGCTAGAAAATTACTCTACAGTAACTTATAAAGTAAGAAAGAAATCAGTTGTGAATAAGAACACAGAGCAGCGTTAGCTAAATATAAGTAAGATGCGAGCCTCGGTAGCAAATAAAAGCAATATATACAGTACCGTCCAAAACTAAGGAACAAATTTTCAAAACGGCATAACTTTTCTCTAATCATGCCAGGTACTTCTTCTTCTGCACACTATTAGCCAGTTGTATGTTGATTATTGTGTTCAATAAAAAAGTTATGAACGAAAAACTTTTCTCTTAGAATTTGAAACGTCCAAAACTAAGGGACACAAAATGAAAAATTTAGGTTATTTTTTATTCAGTCCGTATTTCTTCATTTACATCGAAGATAAAGCTTGACACTGCCATTTGTAAACATTGCTGTTCGTTACATGATGGCACCACGTCAGAAAGTTGATTATATCCTGCGACAAGATATCATAAAGTTGCACAAGAATAATTAGAGAAATTTCTGAGAATGTAAACCGATCGAAAAGTGTTGTGGGCAGAATAGTAAAGTCGTACGATAAAACCGGCTGCATTGGTGCCCCTAAAAAAGCCGGCAGGCCCCGTAAAACGTCAGTTAGTGAGGACAGAGTCATCCAGCGTACGTCATTGAAGGATCGTCCTCAGCTGCGGTAAGTAGGGAAATGAATGACACAACATGTATGAACGTCTCACGTCAGACAGTTTCTCGGCGCCTTCAAGAAATAGGGTTATTTACAAGACGCCCATAGCAGAAACCGCTTGTGAGTGCCAAGAACAAGAAAAAGAGATTAGAGTTTGCAAACATGCATGTTAACTGGTCTCATGAAAATTGGGCTAGAGTGTTTTTCAGTGATGAAAGCAAGTTCAATTTGTTTGGTAATGACGGTAACAACTTTGTTTGAAGATGTAAAGGTGAGAAATTAAGTGTAAAGTGTACTAAGAAGACTGTGAAGTTTGGCGGTGGGAGCGCGATGGTTTTCGGTATGTTCTCTCGTCTAGGGACATCGCCTCTCATTCATTTGGAAACCCGTGTGAATGCTCAGGTGTATAAAAATCTCTTGGAAGGTATTGTCGTGCCTAATATTGTAAACTCAGGTGTCCCCAGCCCTATCTTCATGCAAGACAATGCCCCCTGCCACAAGGCAAAGGCGATCATGAGTTACCTTGAGCAGCAAGATTTCGAAGTTATGGATTGGCCACCACAAAGTCCTGACCTAAATCCAATCGAGGATCTTGAAACACTAGGGTTGAAAGTTATGGCAAGAAACCCTATCAATATGGAAGATCTTTGGATGAAACTTCAAGAGGAATGGGCGAAAATTACTGTTGAAGATTGTCAGAGTCTCATTCGGTCGACGATGTGCAGCTGTAATCGAAAGCAAGGGACTATTTACCAAATATTGATTGTTCACCACCATTTTGCTAAATATTTCTAGCAAAATATTGAGTTAAATGTATTGTGTTCTGGTTTGTCCCTTTGTTTTGAAAGTTATAAATTTCAAGAGAAAAGCTTTTCGTTTCTAACTTTTTTACTATCCTTCATACGTGTCTCAAATTTCAACACAATAATCAACATCTTACTGGCTAATAGTGTGCAGAAGAAGAAGTACCTGGCATGGTTAGAAAAAAGTTATGCCGTTTGAAAATTTGTCCCTTAGTTTTGGACGGTACTGTATAACAGACATGAAGACTGGCATACAAGAACCTAGGAATAACGTAGAACCGATACACTCTAGCACATTCTACTGTCACTCAATCTATAAATTAAGTCAATGAGTTACAACAGTTTGATGAATAAACCGAAAAGCGGACCGTCAATTCAAGCAACCTAATCGAATAAAATGTAATATCGTAGGGAAATTCAAGCAACCTAATCGAATAAAATGAAGTATCGTAGGGAAATTTAAGCAACCTAATCGAATAAAATGAAATATCGTAGGGAAATTCAAGCAACCTAATCGAATAAAATGAAATATCGTAGGGAAATTCAAGCAACCTCCAACAACGTGAAGCGTGGAATAAGAATTCACGTAGCCATCTTCAATTATGTGAAGAGTGGTACAGGAATTCAAGCAGGCTCCTCCAACAGCATGAAGAATGAAATAAAAATTGAAGCGACCTCCTCCAAACAATGAAGAATGGCATAAGAATTCAAGCGACCTCCTCAAGACAATGAAGAAAGGCTTAAGAATTAAAGCAACCTTCTTCAAACAATGGTGAATGGCATAAGAATTCAAGCAACCCTCTCCACAATAACACCACTTCCAACAACTACAGACCTACACTGAACAATTTTATTAGTTCTAGGATCCATCCTTATTACACTAAAAAACTAATATCTTCTGCATCGGGTCGCGAGGATACACAAGCCTCTGAGAAGAGGTGGATCTTGACCTCAACTCCTGATTTAAAAAGACAAATTTACACTACAATAGGTAATATAGAGACACAGATACATAGAGATAAGGGAGAGGATGTGTGGGTGAGTGCCTAGGAATGCGTGAGAGTGCGCGCAGAAGATCAACATTCAAGAAGTAGCGGGAGGGACCTCCATATCCACAAGTGTACTCTTCAAGTTCCCCTGCGTCACGGGTCCGCCCGTCTGCGCGGCAGCGATCATGTCGTTTCGGGATCCCCTGCAATTAAAAAATAAAAAGAAACTGCTGTACAAACAACATGGACCGTTGGTCTACAGGTAATTTGATTACAGAATCAAAGATTATCCGAGTGTCTTTGCTTTGAAATACGAGTGAAAATTGACAGTACGAGCGAGGTTCATGCGAGTTTACACTGAGCAGTGTGGGCAGATTGGGCAACAAGTAGCTTGGTCTTTATACAAATTAATCTTGTGCTATATGTCTCTGTTTTTTATGAACGAACTATCATTACAATGCCACCTCGCCATTAAACGCTATTTTGTTTCTGGAGTGCTACAACCAAGTAATGAAAAGTTTGAAGAAGAAACACTGCAGCGTTGGGACGAATGCTCAGGTTGCATCACCAGTCTGTACAAAATATGGAGTACGGAAAACTTGGGTAACAAGTAGCTATTTCTAATTTTTTTTTTTCTCTCAATGTCTGAAGGAACTTTTCATGTCGACGCATTAGATAGGTTGAGTAGCAGAATTACCCCAGAATGAATTTCCATATGCAATGCCATACAATAAAGTAGATATTATGACAGCTTGGGAGTAAACGCAAGGCAACTGCAGAACCTATGGGAGAATAGTGACAAGCAGCAAACGGCTAGCCCCGCCATATCATCAGGCCATAAGCAAGCTGTATTATTACGATTATTAATTATTACTATTACGGTACAGACAGAAGCACGATAGGAAAGCAGAAAAGTGACATCCAAAACTATTTGATAGTAACAGTGGAGCAAACAGCGCAGTGCAGCAGAGTGATGAATAACTGAAAATTTTCAATGTGATTATTATAAATACAACATGGAAAATCAAAATGCTATAACCGGTTTCTAAAAAGCAGATGCAAAAGAAAATTAAACATACAAATACTACACGAATATAGAGTGTAACAGAACAAGGCTTTTAAAATTCATGCTAATCTGGAAAAGAACTTCATCAAAGGTTTAGATTTGCCATTCCTGCAATGGAATACATTTGGTTATTATTATATTAATGGTTTTCCCGCTGTAGCCGAAAGAAGCACGATACAAAAGCGAAATAAATTTGTCATCTAGGATAATTTACCCAGTTAATGGAAGGGATTTCTCATAGTTTATCTGTCCAAATATATTTTCCGGTTTTGTATTTGGACGTGTAAATTTATTTAGTTCACTCCATCTCATGTAATGTTTATATTATGCTCGGTGGTGAAGTGACAACGGCTCGGCATCCATCAGCAGAGGCCCGGGTTCGAGTCCCCGGACGGCACGCTACGGATTTACAATGCGTGGAGCATTCCAGCACCGAGAGGCCAGGCGATGCACGGCGAGGGATCCTAAACTGACTCTCATCACAGACTGCTTCTCCTGCTCTACAAACTACTAGTTCTTCAAAATTCTAGAAATAAGGCAAAAAGAAAACCTCGATAGGTGTATTTACTGTACCCTGTATACGAGATAATACATGATATTTGTTTGTTTTGTTAGGAGATCCTGGTGAGAGTAGAAGATCTTAAAGAGAAGTAGAGGAGGTTTATGCTAATCATAAAGAGACATAATGGGCGTTGGAAGGCTGATTTATCTTCTGCTTGGAGAGACGAAAGAGCGAGATCGTCAGCACCAAAGTGGGCACGTCTTTGCGGGTCGTAATGAGGACTGTGCAGAAGAATATGTTAGATTGAGAGTGGGGCAGGGCAGTAGTCATGGTGGGGAGGGTTGTCACGCGTCTAAAAATACAAATGTGTGAGACTGGGATGCCCAGTCCGTAATCTGACTAATCTCGCCAGTGATACCTCCCATAACCTGTTGATGCATAGAGCATCAGCAAACGGTCGGGTTGATAGTTTGATTTCTCGTAATTTATTATCGTTGAATGTCTCCCAGAGCTGCTGCAATGATTTCGGAATTAGCTTCTTAGGTATAGTACCACTTATAGTTTGAACGTGGCAGCGGTCTTGGGCGACACGCCCCCGTAAGGGCTTCTCTTGCTGCTCCGCGATCTGCACGTTTGTTTCCGGAAATACCACAGTGACTGGGAGTTCAATAAAGGGTGAATGATTAATTGCTGTTTGTAATTCTGCATTGTATCAGTACGACGAGTGGGTTTGAGGGGTTATATTGTGAGATTGCTTGAATGGCTCTTTTTGATAATACATTTGCTATAGCTACAATTTGTCTAGACAAAAAGAAGTGAGAGTGAAAAGATTACAGGGACTAATATAAAACTTTCAGAAAACTTCAAAAACAATAAATTAATGGGTAGACTAAGGTAAGAGCATGCTAGAAATGAAGAGTTGATCATGATGCAATTTTTAGGAATGACAGAACAATCTATTGGCCAAAGTTGAATGAAAAAAAAAAAAAAAAATCAAAAAATCACAAAGCCAACCCATCGGCACTGCCTTGAACAAAATGTAAGAAGTAAAGGAGGAAAGCTCAATAAAATTTATTTGCTGAAAGAATGTGGAAATCCACGGCAATTTCTATAAGCAGAGATATACATATAGGTATACTGTACATGTATGCATTTATTAGCATTAGAAAAAGGAAGAGTTCCAGAACAGTTATTGAGAAGGTACGATATCACTGAGTAGTAAGTTTTCTGGGTTAGCGTTAATATTAAAAGACTAATAATAACCCAGAAGACTTTGTGAATAACAGTCTGAAAAGTTTTATACATGGCAAGTACAAGCTCCATATGAGGCTGTAAACAAAGATCCAGACGACGCCATTGCAAACATAGGAATTAATCATATAAACCTGTAAAAATGGCATTGTTTAAATACATCCCTGAAGCAAATGGCTCGAGTAAAAATGATGCAAGCTAAACTGATGCAGCACTTTTTCGATGGAGGTACGATACCACAGTGCAAAGATAACTAGCTGTACTGCAACACGAATGGGATGAGACACTTGAATAATGGTAGCATGACTTGTAACGTAGTGATGGCAGTAGTTGCAATGCTGTGCTAATCATAGGCTGCATCAGCACTAGGGTCGTACAATCAGAGTAGGAGATTTTTTAGGTGGGTGTCACTGTTTAGAATTTGGTTTAGTTATAAATCTGAATTGGGGCTTTGGACGAATAAAGTCAAAGCTGGAGTTGGACACCTGCCAGTTCCAGGAATCCGACTTTCCATCTTTGAACTCCAAGCTTCTGGCAATCATGGATGTTTAGTTACAAAATTTACCAAGCACCGTTACGGTTGTATAGCGGAAAAATTCTGCCAAAGTACTTATTATGAGAACTGACTCAATTACAAGCACATTTGTAAAAACCCAAATAACTAAAAATGAAAACTTGAGCTGAAAAAAGCAGGTTAAGTTGAGATCTACTTCACGCAAGTTTTCTAGGACGTAGGTACAGGTGTTGAACAAAGTTGATCACTTATTACATATAGCTACATCAGTCACAAACTACATTCATACACACTAACGAACATTTACTTACATGCTTTCATAGACTAACTAGTTACACAGGCAACTAAGACTTTAAGGGTACACTATTCTTGTATTATAGTCTGTCATCTTGTAAAAAGCTAGCTATATGGAGCTAGCGAGCGAGCTACATGGAGCTAGCTAGTTAGCTACAACAAAAATCAGGAAGAAAGTGAGCTATAAAAACGTCAAATCATACAGATTTCTTTCTCTCTTCAAAATGACTGTCACACTGACACACCATAGCTAGTCAATAAACTTTACAGTGCGCAAAATTAAATGAAGCCATAAATGCAGTGTGACAAAAATAACAAAATCCCGAGCATCAAACTAAAATACTGAATGCATGGATAGCTCAAGTAGAGAGCCCATGTAGGTAAAACAACTTATAAGTCTTGCAATTTGTTAAACGTATGGAACAATAACCAACTCTATGCGGTGTACATACATAAACTAAGAAGACTCTCAGCAATACGTTAATCTGAAAACACTGGTGGCTTGCCATTTGGAGAGGATGCAGGTCAGTATCAGATGGGGCGCCCGAGTGACTTTGAAGTTGCTCGAGTCAACAGATGGTCCATGGCGATTAACTCAGCAAACCGTTGGTTCTGGTCAATTTTTTTAAGGAGTGGCAACTTCAAGAAGTGCGCTGTTTTGTTTTTGTTTTTTTTTAAGGTTTGGGCACAGTGGAACCAACTTAAGAAATCAGGACCACTTTCATCCTTCCCAAAAAGTCAAGCTTCGTTTCTGTCCCATTGTCCTTGTGATCCCGCAAAAGGTAATTCAGACACTTTTCGGCACAAACTTTCCTCATCTCGAATTCATCGGTCGAAATCTGATGAACGGCTGTGTCAAATTCAATTCTTCCTTAATCATTCTCACTGTTAACTCTCAATCAGAACAAAAAACAATCCAGATTTTTTTTTTACATTTTCATCATTAGCTTCTTGTAGTTCCGCATACCTTAGACCACCTGAAAACTTGGATCCGTGATAAAATACACACTTCAACTTCTGGGCCTGAGTCTGGAACTAAACTCAATAGTTTGCTGTCACTCATGTCCTCCAAAACGCAAGGCAAATATTGGTTCACAAAACCAATCACTATGGATCGCCTGTTTACTCCACCCACTGTACACTGGTATACAGCAGATCAGCAAATATGTTATACAATATACAGTATCCCAAGCAAATGGCAAGTCACCAGTGTTTGTAGACCCAACACGCAGCTACCAGCCTCATTATTCTATTTCTACAGGTGGCACACCTTCGTATCCACAACAGTTCGTATTCATGGCTGAAATATTTAAGGCCCATCACCACTGAAAATCAACAGCTTCATGTTTAATTCAACACACCTCAATGCGGCTGATCTGTACTGCCGCTCATAAACGATCGTTTGCTCACAGTCATATATTAGTCGATATTCCAAAACAAGAGTTAACTCAACTAAAAAACTGAAGCTCAAATAAAGAGAATCACTACAAATTTATCATATCAACTATATAATGCAGCTGCCACAGGACACAACAGCTGGCCAGCATGCAACAGCTGCACAACAACACAGTAGCACATGCGTTTGGTTCAGTACGCCAGGCAGGAGGCAGCCTACCCAGCAGCCACGAGGGACTAGGGTCACCACAGCAGACAATTCACTAGCCGCTTCAGTACGGCTGGTTGGTCTGCCAGGTCTGGGGCTCATCCATGAGCACGGCAGTCTGAGAGGTGGCCTCATCACCACCACCAGGTATGGGCTCCATGCCTGCTGACAGGCCACCCCCTCCACCACCAAACCGACTGGCAGCAGCCATCATAGCTTCCTTCGGGCTCCTACACATACACGGAAGCACACCACACGTACCAGCGTTTGTTAGTAGCCAACACACATTCCTTTATTAAACCTCTTAATGACCAAAAGGCCTTGCCCGTTCTCCTTACGATAGTGTGGTTCCTATCAAAACAGATTTTTAAAGGGAACGTCGAACCTATAGTGTAACATCTTTCGTTTGAATCCAATACATACACATACATTTCAACATTAAATGTTTAGCACTCAAAAGACACTGGCGTCCCGTAACAGTGGTATTATTTTCACAAAATTTGATGTTAAATTGGGACGCCTGAAACATATTATCCACCAACGTTCGTTAGTAGCATGGATACATTTCAACATTGAACGTTTAGCCATTAAAAACACTGGCATCCGCTGTACAGTTGGCTAAGTTTTAGCTATATACTGTACTGTATATTCAAATTTAATTGACAAGGTGATGGGTTAAGAGATATGACGCACAGAAAAGGGCCCTGCAGACGAAGCAACACATCATATTACATTATTACACATCAATATTTTGTAAGCAGTAGTAAAGTGTTAATACAGGCACCATCACGTTATTCCGAGTAATAGTCACTAAATAAACATTCAAGAACTTTAATGATGAATACAACTAGGCTTAGTTTCTGCCTGGTAATTACAAGAGCGGAAGAAAGAAGAGACATGTAGCAGCATCTTAAGAAAAAAAATTCAGCCCATGTATGGTAGCTGCTAACATGAAAAGAAAATACCGAGCAGCAAAGAACGATGTTCCAAACGTCTAGTTATGGCAGAAGTGACCAATCCGGTTGCCCTGGGGTGTGACATCTCATAACATAGCATGGGAGAACCTAATTAATATTACTCTATGACTCATGGAATATTCTATGCCCTTTCAAGAGGCTGAAGGCCTGAATGGATAAATACACTGTTCTGAGAATTTTTTACAACTCAAAGCAGCGCTCTTTTTTCAAATAGTAACCTCTGTTAAATTTACAGAACTGCACATATTGTATATACCGTAAAAGAAAGGATCAAAATCCTGTTGACTGAATAATGGCAAGTAGGCTTAACTGAAACATGTCCTAATTGGCGATATAAAGAAAGTAAAACATGACTGTAGACACTCGGAACTGCCACGACTGCAGATCGGAGTTAAGACGTTTTTAGGGGCCTGGAGTCGGAATCTGAAACTAGCTGAACCTAGGAGATGGGCTTGACCTTATCGACTCTGCAACCATAACAAGAAACTTGGTGCAGGAAGTACCAGTTTCAATACAACCTGAGGAAACACTGCCAAGGCACCAAACTGTACAGCATAAAAACCACGAAAACGAAAGTTTACCCGACTCCGAAACCACACAAATTTTTGCAAACTACAGTGAATTTTAGCAAAGCAGAAATTTGTGAATCGACAGCATAAAGTAGCTACGTCACTAAGTCGTGTTTAGCTGATTCCTGAAAGTAGCACAGTACCAGTGAATGAAGCTCAATTTGCATAAGATAAAAGTCTAGTGCAGCTAATTACAGTAGCTGTTTCTCAGCTAGTGCAACATTAGTGCTATAAAATATATACTAGGGAGCTAGATGCAATGATTTAGTAATATTAGCACCATAACATATTGTTTAAATAGATAAAAGTGATTTCACAATAGTAGCGCTGCAAAAAGATTATTTAAAATTCAATGCCCTGGAAGGAGTAGAAATGTAAAATACTGGTGTAACTGAAACAGATTGCAATGATAAAAGAAGTAATCACACAAAGGCTAAAACATAGCATTAATTACAAGTGCAACTCGACCTGCTAAGGCGATAAAAATGGAAGACAAAACTGCCTCTTGCAAAATTTCAACACAATTCTTAAGGAAAGCATAGCCAAACAGCCCATGAAAGAGTAGGTACAGGTATTGCATTTTAAAAAATGTGAAGAATTGGCTGAACATTTGACGCCCATTCTCATTTGTGCTGGAGGTGTTAATAAAAAAAAAGTGTCAAACCAAGCAGACTGTAAAACGTTACATTCAACTTGACAAAAAACTAATGTAGCTAATTGGCAAAACTATATACTGTATACATATGACGATTCTGAGGCCATAAAAAAATGTTCCGGAACTGAATAATGGCAGGGCAAGTGCCATCACTACAAGTCATAAAAGTTGAATGTAAAATGAACAAATTAAACTACAGTGCAGGCTAGGAAATGATAACAATTGTGATGAAAAAAAAAAAAAAAGAGGTGCTGGTGTACTTAATATCTTTGTAAAAGAGAAGTTGAATCAGAAATATGTATACACAAATCGTGTTATAAAAGGAAGCTAAATGAATAACAGAGTGAACCTGTAAGGCTAAAAATTATGAAGACACACACGTTGCCCACGACTTTTAGTATACATAGGTGGCAGACAGTATATTTAGGGGCATATGTGCGCATATATATATATATTTCGATATGAGCTATTAGAAGTCCGACAATACTTAAAAACAGCCTATTAGATGGCCTTCTGGTTCGATAGACGTACCAAAATCCTGGACACCTAACCACCTCAATCTTCAAAAAGTGAAAAAAGTATTATAAACACCGTAGATTTATACAAATTTGGTCTCATTTTGAAGGAAAACAAATCTATGTTCGACTTCACGCCCACTTCTCGATAGTAAAACGCTCCAATTTTTTTTTTTGTGCTGCCACCATCCATCGTAGTACCAGCCTTCTTACAATGAGCTTTTACCTTGTAGGTTAGGTCCTCCAGGACTTGTTCCCATAGTGAAATATGAAGTTTAGAACACTGTGAACCCGTATAAAGACCTATATTTGATATAGGATATTAGCAGAACCAGTCCTGGCACCTAACCTGCAAGGTTCTCGGAAGGGGTGTACCTCTATCAGGCCATAACAATGTTTATATATATATATATATATAAGCTCACATGGCAGACAATTAGGATTAATGACATTGTATATAAATCTAAATTTTCAGTTGTACCTTCTTTTCGGGACGACATATGAATAGTAAATTTAGTAATCAAGGTGCAGTCAAGGGCATGAGTGTGCACTCACCAGCAAAACTTGCCCCAGATATTTGGGTGGTCATTAGGCAATGACGTAATCCAATCTTCTACAAAGCAAATCTGAACTGTTACAATATGCAAAAAATTCCTCTCGTTTTGAATGAATACCTTAACTGAAGAATGCTGCAAGCAAAATAAAAAAAGTTTTCATCATTCTTGGAGTGAGAAAGCAAGCTAAACGCCATTTTCGATGACTATGAGGCCAGGGCTGTAATCTCCTACAAGAAATGAAGTAGCTGGATGCTTTGAGTTCCATCTTCATGAGATAAAAAGATCATGCTCACTTCTATGGATACAGTTCATACTGCCAAAGATGGAATCCTGTTCACCTCTTTGGATGCCAAGCAAATGATTACAGCCACAACGCCTAGAGGCTATCGAGATATAATTTACTGCTAAAATTGAATGCCTGAAAAAATTAAACTATTACAAAAGACTAGCCCACCTGCACATATACTGGTTCCAATAGAGATTTTAGCATTTTACCAACATATAGGTATGTTTCAAAACTTTAGAGAGGCATCACTGTAAATGAGTACAGTATATTGTTACCGGATAGCCGGAGAAAACTAGTCATTTATAGCTACATATGAAATATAGTACAAGTTTTGATGAGAGCGGCCAATCGTGACGAAACAATGCAATCACTTCACTATTTGGGGTGAAAGTCTGGTTATCAAAAAGGCAAAAGCCCCACCATACTCAAAATGCCAGAACCATTGAAGTAGTAAGTTCAAAAATATACCGGCATGGGGTTCCTAGATTCCTACTGATAGTGCCTGATGAACTAGTGGTAAACATGTAGCTACATGCTTCGGGCTGTCCCACTGGTCATGTTGTGCAGCATCACCTTCGGCCATAAAAGATGGCGAATGTACCACCCAAACCCCGTATAAAGAAGGTCTAAAGTATCAAGAGTTAAGGCATTGTTTGCTTTGCAACTCACATTGAAGCTTATTTACAAGTCATTGGCTAGTGCTTTGACAAACACGGTTAATTCTACATTAGTTGTTCATTGAAATATAAATTTCTATAAAAACTAATAAACTCAAAACAAATATTTTCAAAACTTGAGAGCAAATGATCTAGAACTTACTTTTTGCCAAGTGCCATCATTCCGTAGAGGACGCCAGTTAAAAAGATGAAGCCTGAGCCAAAGAATATGGACACACTTTTGCACATGATGATGCCAGGCACAGAGAGGCTGCATGGTATGCAGGGAAGAACATATGAGTAACAGGCAGCCATACAGCATTAATGTAAAGTAATAAAGGAAGCTTGGTTAGCTAGATCATCAAGTTACTCACTACACAAATTATTCTTATCACCATATCTATTACTATTTTAAAAAGTAGGTAACATTGTTTTTCAACATTATCACAGGCCACACCATACTGAACGAGATACTCCTACCATATATGTAGTTACCAAGGTTAATAAGTAAAATATTGATTTTACTGAGTGTTGCCTATCATT
Source organism: Parhyale hawaiensis (assembly GCA_001587735.2). Taxonomy (NCBI): domain Eukaryota; kingdom Metazoa; phylum Arthropoda; class Malacostraca; order Amphipoda; family Hyalidae; genus Parhyale; species Parhyale hawaiensis. The sequence continues at coordinate 2,007,191 of LQNS02278089.1, read as the reverse complement.
TAAACTAATTGGGACCGTACAGTATTTTGAATGAACCCTCAAATAAAGTGTAGTTTATGACATCACATATCTTGAAGAATGGAAAAAGTGTTTATCTGAGCCTCTGAGATAGCTATGAGATACAATATAACCACATGAGTTACATAAAATAAACATTGATAGCTATATTAATACTGTACCATGAGATTTCTCCATTCGATAATACATTAAAATGTCAAACAAGATAATAGTACATTGCGCTTCCGCACATAGAAACAGAGACAATTACATTTCAATACTTTTTAATTGTGGTTGTTGGCTTTTTGTATGTAAATGGAAGAAAGATCTGGTACATATGTACCGGTATATCAAAAACAAACAGAAGTAGAATCGTTTGTCAAACTCACATAACATAAAGCGCAGCTTTTTGCCAGTGGGGTCGTTCTTCAACAAATTGAGAATATCGCTGTACAAAGTCAATAAACATGCAGCAGCAGGGAGCTTCAGCTGATACAACAACAAAACCAGCAAACCTGCGAAAATTTGAAAATATCAAGTCACAATGAGCAGACTTATCAGAAACTTTTTCAAAATACATAGTTCAACTCTACCTGTTGAAAATAGACCAAGATGGTCTACTGGATGTCTGAATTTTCAAAGATCAGTTAGCACAAACTTCATTTTGTGGCGGAATAAAATACCCCGTCGAACTTCAAAATAGAATGAATGTTTTGATGAATATTTTTCAGAGCGGTGAATGGCCGAGCACCTCTGTTGGTAGCAACAGACAAGCGCAAGTGTACCACACTGAGGCATCATACACACACAGGATTCGAGGTGTAACCCTCATTACCAACAGGTTAAGGTGCTGCACCTTTGTTCTCAGCATACCTCTGGGGTACCTACCTCAGTAGCACCAGCACTTGGGCTTATTAGTCCTAGCCAATTACCCATCAGTGTCCCTGAATTAGGCCATGGAACAAAGGATTTTCAGTAAATCTGCAAAGGTGCTATACCTTTTGCTTCCACTGAGAAATATTCATTCTATTCTCAGTGGTCGCTTCTGTCAGACTATTTCTTTCAGCTGTGCCGACATACCCACAACGAAGTAGTCAACCATCTTTTCAGGCAGTGCCAGCACGAAACTTCACCTGACGCTGGTAACAAGCAATGAATAGACTTCTCACCCCTAAATCACAGAGGCCACAGACAAAGCCTGAACTGTCTTCAGAACCCACTGCTGCAGTGCCAACCGGTGCCCACAAAGGCTTTTAATACTGCAGCGATGCAGGCCCTCCTCTGCTAACAGCATTCCATCAGCAAAACCATCCAGGCACTCAGTGAATGACGACACAAACTCTTTGTGAGTCCCCAGGTTCAAGCCATCTATCATGTTTTCTTCCATCCACGGTACTATTTGGCTTTCAGACATAAATCCACTCCTGGTCACTCAGTCACACTACATCTCCAGTAAAAATGGTGACACAATCAGCATTTGATAAAGGGAATGCATAAAATAAGAGAAAGTCTTCAAATTCAAACTAGTCAGTAGAATGTTCATACTGATAAATATTTTTCAGTCGACATAGAGATACTTTCTTTGAGGCCTCAACAAAGCACTTCTGCTCCTCAACAGCTACAGATGTTATATACATGAATACAGCAAGCAATATGGCCAACCGTCCCTCTTTTTTAGACCTGGTCTCTCATTGGGACTGTGCCTCAACCCTATGGCCAGTCTTCTCCCCCTCAGTAACTACACATGAAAGACTTTCTTATACAATACTTTCATTGGTGTCAAGACTTCCCTTCGATAGCGTGGGCACAGTCCTCCACAGTCTCGATAAGGACTGCATGTCAGCTGCCTCGTCACTGTGCTACTTGTGTAGGGTTGGAGTGTTGGACATTAAAACAATAGGCAAAATACAATATTAAACCATTGTTTACACTCCTCCTGTCAGTCTAGTGTTGTGTTTGAACACAGTAAGCATGATGCAATCAGAAAACTATGGATGCAATTTTTGAAAAATACTGCTATGAGGTGCATTTAGGAACATAGACACTAACTCAAAGTACTGTAGTTATTCTATGTGTCAGTGATAGGAGGGAGAAGACGACCTTGTGTACTACAAGGTCAAATTTCAAAGGTGAAAGTAAAGTCAGCCTGAGCACACACCCCAACTGGGATAGAAAGTTAAGTCAGCCAGAGCACACACCCCAACTGGGATAGAAAGTAAAGTCAGCCTGAGCACACACCCCAACTGGGATAGCCAAATGCACTTCTTTACACTGTAAATAGCTATTGGCTATGCTGGCTGGTCCCAATGGATAGCATAGCTACAGTTTGTCATATAGGTATTGTCCGAGATGGTAGGCTCAAATAAAAATTTCCCCTTCCACCTCCTATTCTGGCTAGAGTCAGTACCTACACAATAGCATTTGAAAGTCATAAATGATGAATTGGGATGACAGGCACTGTAAAAATTCATCTGCCTGGCAGACAGACTCGATCTCCAGTAGCTGCTAGCACTTGCAAGTCTGCCATGTGAACACCCTGCCACACACAGCAAGTTATACATTTTCATCAAATAATTCCATCCACAGAACAGATTAAATCATTTTTTAGTCAGAAAAAATCCAAAACGGACATAATACACAGCCACCACTTGTTACTGGGACAGATCTATGATGTGAATCTGCTTCAACAACAGCAAGGCAATAAATATGCTATGGTACCTATATATACATAGTTACATGGCAATATTATTATAAGATTCAGTATTTTATCACTCTAGACCCAGCACGACAATTCAAGAGTGAAGCTCAATAGAGAACTGTACAGATAGTCTAATGCTGTTGTTCATCAGTAGAAATATTTTATCTCGGCATTCCTGCCAAGAAAACTTGGTTGACTCAGTGCACTACTACTGGCAAGAAAAAGGCACAAAGAATAGAGAAAGACACTCGAGTGGACCTTACACACGAGAGGCTAGAGAAGTCCCATGGACTAGGTCGGATATCTCGATCAACAGCCCACCTCGTGGAAGAGAAAGGAAAGTACCTATAGAGAACCTAATAAATTAACCTTCTCAGCAGGAACTGGAGCCGGCTACGACATAACCTCTGTAGAAGGCACTCGCGATAGCAATTGGGTTTGTGAGGCCAATAGGTATATATTGAGACAGGGAAAGGGCCCACCAGAATATAGCTACCCCTGAGGGCTTACATGGCAATAAACAGTTCTTGTGACATAATAATGACTTACAATTGGTAAATGCCCGCCACCAAGCACCATGCTGAAAATGTAATGCAGTTGAAGAATCCTAGGCCCATAGCAACTGCAAAAAAAAAAAACAACAGTAAATTGCTGTTGTTAGTAAACACAGACAAATATTCAAAAGAAAAATAGCAAAAGTTGGTGATTTGAGTAGCCAGAACCTTTACTTCCACCAAAAATTACACCATGAACAATGGAATTGGACAATCCTATTAGTACCTAGCTTTACGCAGTGAGTTACCTTTGATTATGCAAATACAATTGAAGTTAAAGAAATGCTCAAATTTCCCCATTTAGCCACAAAATTACAGGTGATGTACATCATGCGCAATGCAAACGTAGTAAGCTTTATGTAGTTATAGCCTGATGTTTAGTATCCTTTCTAGGGTAAAAATGACTCTCTTTACGATGGTGATATCAATTTTAATCTACGATGATTTTTTCTGCAAGTTATGGCCATGGGCATGATTTACCCCAGGACCTTGCACGATTTGCCCCATTTGCGGGGGTTCAGAAAAATGTTTTTATTTTTTCAAACTTTTATTATGAAACTTATTGCTTTGAACTTTATATGTATTGTAACTACATGTAACACTGCCCTTACAGTAAAATAGCCATTTCTCAAAGATCGATAGAAAGAGTGTGACAACCAATTGAAAAGAAATGCGCATGAATTGCCCCAATCGACGGTAGCAAGTAGGGCGGTGAAGTCAAGCAGGTGAAGGTTTGCCTCTTTTCCTTACACATAAAGTTGCTAACCCTTAACACTGTACAGTGTAGACTGTCGATTATTTACTTCCTTTCATCTAATGTTCCAATTCCTGGGACAAGCAAACATCATCTTGGTTTACAAGTCTACCACCAAAAATCTCTGACTACAACTAGGGTTGTAACTCAAGTTCGAGAAGAAGAAGAAGAAGTGGAACAGTTCTGCATAAAGCTCAAGAGTTAGCTGTTGGTGAATTGGTAAATTTTGGAGACCCAGGAGTTGGAGTCTGGTTGAAACCAGAAGTTACAGTCTGAAAATGGGCCAACTTTGTTGAAAAGAAAAAGGCATTGGTAGGTGTCAGATATCTTTAGGGTCTACAAAGTCGGACATGGGTAAAACCAGAGTTGCGGAGTGGAATCAAGTTAGAATTTGACTCAGACTCCTGGTCTTCCAATTTTCCGACTCAGATTTCCTGTTCCTCTAGTTTTTCCATCTAATTCATACAATTAGTATTAATTTTGTACATCCACTTTTTACCAAAATATAAACATTCAACTACAGAGTTTTTTTTTTCACATTTTCAATACTGGGTATTATCAGTACCATTTGGAATCTTAAATTTGTATATACTGTATATATTTACTATAATTGACATTGTCACTTGGAGAACCATTTTATACAGGCTTAGTACTGAATGCCAAAAATATACACCATCATTGCACCTGAGAAAATATTACAATGGTATATGTAATGTAATATTTGCACAATCTGAGATTTGAAACTATCTCATTGCACTGAGAAAATATTACAATGGTATATGTAATGTAATATTTGCACAATCTGAGATTTGAAACTATCACATTAGTTCATAGAATATTTGTTAGAATGTTCCAATGAACACCTTCCCAGAAGTAAGCTGGAGGCAGAGTACCTCAGCCTTTAGCACCAAGAACCGCAATTCCAGCCGCAGCTGGGCCTTCTCCTTTCAGGAGGACTGGTCAGAGTTATCACACTTATAGATGGAGAGGTAAATATTCTTTAAACATTCACTACTAACTGTTGTTTCAAGTGTTTCCCAGAGGTCTTTGGGCCCCTCAAAAACTTCTGCTTTTTCCCTCCTAGTTAAAATAGGTAGCTATTAGACTTACTATAGATCAAAAATTATCACAGTGTTGTGAAAACTTAGAGAATTTGGAACTAGGTACTGTACATATATCAAAGTTTTAAAAAATTTCAGAATTTCCCAAAAATATTTCTGAATACTGACATTGATCACAATGTTTCTAAGAAAGAAAATATTCCGAGAAATAATATTTTCAAAATGACAAAAATAAGTCTCCTATCAGAAATAAAATATTCTAAGTCTCAAATAATTCCCAAAGAAAATTAAACTAAGTCCCCAAAGAAAGACTAGATACATATCTCAAGAGTACAAGAGTAAACACCCAAAAAATTTCCCAAGTCCCACTTCACAAAGTATCAAAATTCTCTAAGTCCAAAAATGGAAGAGCTGCGAACTTTTTCTATGTGTCAGAGAAGCAGTTCATTCAACTGGTAGGTAATCACTTCTGAGGTAAAAGCAGATGATCTGCTGAGGTGTTGACCCGGCCGCAAGTCGTCACAGAATGAAGGTCTAGAGGGATAGAGTTCAGAAGTGTGGTTACACCAATTGTAACAGGTCTAGAGGTGTAGCCCCTGAGGTGACAAGGGTCTTTAGGTGAAACCCTGGAGGTAACCTAGCAACCCCACGAGCCTAGAGAAAAAAAAAAACTGAAGTCATTGAGGGGGCCCAAAGACCTCGGGGAACACTAAAAAAAAGTTTGCAGTGAATGTTTAAAGAGTATTTACATGTCCATTTAGGCTATGAGTGTGCAAAGGCAACAAGTCTTGAAAAAGAAAAGCCCCAGCTGGGGCTGGAATTGCGAGTCTTGGCGCTGAGGACAGCAATAGTCTGCTGTAAGCAAGCTACTGCAAATAGTTGGAATGTTCCAATCACTGTTTTGCAGTGGTGAGAGAAGGTAGAGTACCTCTGTCGGTAGTACTACGATCAATAGAGGTAGTTACTCTACTGTAACGAGCCTCTACATAAAATGATTAGGATTAGGTAAGCAAGACTTGACATGGACTAGGTAGCTATGTAGCTCAAAGCGTTACTGTCAAAGGCATACATGATGGTTAAGCCAAAAACAATAATTGTTGACATTTGCAATAGCTACCTATCATTATGTTTACAACTAAAAAGCAAAAATTCTGATTTTTTTTTTTTAATTTTGAACATTTTCCACAGTGGTTTTCCAGTGGTAAAGTTGTGCTTCAAATTCCAACTCGGACAACTCCTGAAGCAAGTGGGTTTCCCACTAACTGTCAGGAACCCTGCTACTAACATTAGGTAGGACATAAACAGGAGCAACTTACTTATTCCACCTGCTGTACCAACACCCCTGGCTCCATATTTCAAATACCAAGGGGAGTCTGTGGGCTGGCCGGCAGTTGACATGACTGTGTCACTTCAGGTAGGCTACTTTATAAAAATAAATTGGCAAGCCTTAGCAATACCGTAAATTAGATGAAAACCTGAAACATAAAACAGATTAGTAGCTAACTATGTTCCAAGTTTCTCTGGCATAGCCTACTCACCATATAAATTTGCCATCCATACTCAAAAACAACTTTAAAAGAAATACAGTATGGTATGATACAAGTAAAGAGTAATGAGCAATACAGTACATAGATTGCTACCTACCTACTTGTTGACATATTGGCTCCCTACCATACCAAAGGTTGGGTTATTTCATGACCCCAGGGGTTATTTTGGCACGTGGCAAAGTTTTCAATTTTTTAATCATTGCGGCAAAAGTTTCAACAGCAGAAAAATGGTCAAAGGTCCATTTCAAAGGTGACATAATTGTCTTGAATTTGAGACAAAAAACATGCCACTCAGACTTCTTTGATAATTTCTGCAACAAGGTTTTTTTGTATAGCTACTCATTTTAACGTCCAACTGACTATAAAATTTGTGAGAGGGGCTTGTTTTTTGTCTCAAATTTAAGACAATTTTCTCACTTTTGAAATGGACCTGGTACCATTTTCCTGCTGTTGCGCAATGACTAAAAAACTGAAAACTTTGCCACGTGCCAAAATAACCCCCAGGGTGACAAAATATCCCAACCTTATGGTATGTGCTAAGGGCTAACTGCTATTTTTCTTTATTAAGAGAGTTTAACAACCAGCCTTACACTCTAACCTAAAACTATTGTGTGAGCACAATACAAGATGCATCCAATAAATAATGTAACCAAATTCATCAAAAATAGCTAATTTCACTCATAAAATTAGTAAAGAACATCACACTTCTCTGGTGCAGTTCTAACTTCTAAATGCAATCTCCAGGCCTGGAAGACATTATCTGGAATATCCTTTAGAGCCAATGTAATATGAGCCTTTACATTACAAATCATGTCCTACTGCTTCCCCTTCAGGCCTCCTTTCAAGTGAGGAAACAAAATATAATGTGGGGGAGCCAGGTCAGGCCTGCAGGCAGGCTGGGAAAGCAATGGGTCTGAGTCCTAGCCCGGAAATATATAATCAACAATGAAAGTGCTGTGGACGTCATCGACGGCGGGATTCGTTGAAAGTTTCCACTTAGCCCTACTTGAACAATATGGGCCAGCAGAGAACTTGTGATTTTGACAGCAATCAGTTTGAAAGGCCTGCTTTTATAAAGGGAATCAACCCAACGATTGTGGGTCAAAATTATGAATTTTTATTTTTTTGCTGAAAAAGTCCTTAGGTAGTGGGAAAGTGTATCCCAAATTATTAAGGCATTAGGGTATTTGCCACCCCCAAAACGGGGCTTCCCACAATGCCCCCAAAAAGGGACATAGTGGGTCAAAATTGACTTTACACCGATTGTTCTGAAATTTACATAGTGAATGTAGCTAGCTATTTTTGCTAAAGAATCACATTTAGTTCCTACAACTTTTTTGATTTAGGCCTTAGTTTTTGAGATAATGGGACATATATGTATAATATGTATTCCTACTTATTGTGTAAAATGAGATTTTTCCACCTAAAAAAGAATATTAGTCAATAAGTTTCCATGTTAGGACAAAAACAAAGGCAGCTTTGGAATCGGTGAAACATTCCTAAAAGACTACAGAGCCGGATTTACAATTTTTGCTCTTCTATTTTTCATCACAGCTCAAGTCATGGAATTTTGCTTTTTTTACTATATTTCAGTTAGCTAGCTATTAAAAATTACATATCAAAAGAAAATGAAATACAAAATGGAAAATCTGCCTGTGTAGTTTAGTTAGGAATATTTCAAGGATTCCGAAACTGTCATAGTTTTTTCTTAGTATGGAAACTTATTGACTTCATGTAATAGAGGTACAGTATTGTAGAGAGGCCTTCCATTTGTTTTAATTGTTTGTGTGTTTGCTTTGTTTCAGCTTGCAGTTCTCTTGGTAAAATAAATCACTTTAAGTTTCACTGCTTGCCACAAGTTTATTTTTGCTAGTCATCCATGCAATAGTGCTTTTGCTGGTGTCCTGCATCTTCTTCCGGCTTGGTTTCCTGCTTTTATGATTTCCTGCTGTTGATTGCT
>LQNS02278089.1:1972333-1989141 GCA_001587735.2 Parhyale hawaiensis | reverse complement strand
AAACCCACAAAGCAACCAACCATCAAGGTAGGCACAGCAACACATAGACATCACACATAATCAAACAACACCTCCCCCAAGTGACGAGCAAGACGCCCCTTGAAAACATCCAAGGACTGAGACAATACAACCTCCTCCGGTAACGCGTTCCAAAGCCTAACACATCTGGATGGAAATGCCCTCCCTCCAGCCTCACTACCAAAGTATGGGCGAATCAACTTCAATGGATGGCCCCGAGCTCCACTAAAGTTAGCCAGAGAAAACAAACTATGCATGTCTGCGCAACCCACCTGCCCCACAAGCACCTTCCAGCACTTAATCAAATAAGCCCGCATTAACCTTCCTCTCACTGAGAATAGGTTAAGTTGCCTCAACCTTTCACTATACTCCAGCTCCTCAAGTCCCGCAACATGCCTCGGCCACCTACGCTGGACCGACTCCAAAAGCCGGAGGTCACCCACATAGCCAGTGTTCCACACAACTGAACAGTAATCAAGGAGTGGTCTGATGTGTGAAACAAAAAGGGCCACCATAAATTCTGGCGACCTACACACTGTAGAAATAAAAACAAATGGTTAGATATTGTATTGGAAATGATGCTAAATGGTTGGACAAGCAATTTCATACCTTCTGAGCCCTGAAAAACTTTTATAAATAATGAACCAGAGGGATTACAGATAAATGCTTTTGACACATTCATTAGGTGTCTTTTTCCCATGTTTCTGCCAAATTTGGACAAATTTAACAGGAAACTTTGGTCTCCAGCATCAAGGCTGTGGGACTTTAACAGAATTTGGAAAAAAATTTTTCAGAGGGGAAATCTGTGACTGTTTTCATTTGGTAAATAAAATGTATTAGAATTGATCATAAATAAATGAATACAAATTTTATACAAAAAATTTGAACTTTCTGATGGTATATTCAGTTTTCTTTTCTTTCATCATTTTAGAGGAGAAAAATTCACTGCGATTAATCACCCCGACATATGAGATGCGATCATTCATCCTAGCCGATGCTACCTGTAAGTAGGGTAAAGGCACCTTAAGCAGTAATGGTGACTAACCCAGGCTCCCAATTCCCATGACCCTCTCCTCTCACATATGTAATAACATTGAACTCCTAAAGCAGTGACCCAAGTCCTAAGGGAGGTAAGGCCATCACTGGCATGGCTTTGGCTCCTTTTGGCCTATAGTACTTCAAAAAACATATGAATTGGTCATTCTATGAAATCAGGCATTTGGTCTTGAGTACACCGTTCATCAAAAGACTAGCTAAAATTAGGCAATTATTTACAACATAACCGTCTCAGTACACCCTCTCTAAGAAAACATCTACGTAATTTGACCATATTTGAAAGTCAGGCATTCTGTCTTGAGTAGCGTCGACCGGGGTGATTCAACGCACTTCGTACGCTGGGGTAAATAATCGCAATGGACTTTTCACTACCATTCCAAGCCTCTACCTTTCCAAGCAACACTTTTTTACCTTATTGTTTATCACCACCTTCCACTTACCTCTATCCCAGCCAAAACCCATTCTATTCTCATCCACCAGCCTCATTTCACAGTGTGGCACTTCTCGCCAAGATCTTGGCGAGTAGTTTGCCGCCCTCGGAGATGCGGGTGGGCGCCTATGAGCGCGGCGGCCTGTGGAACCTCATTTCACAATGTGGCACTTCTCGCCAAGATCTTGGCGAGTAGTTTGCCGCCCTCGGAGATGCGGTCCACCAGGTGCCACGGACTCTCCCCTCCATCACCCTGCACCAAATCCAATGAAACTCTCTTAAAGGCACACCGTTGTTCTTTCCTCCAACATCCCTTCATCCACCCACTCCCATTTCCCCTACACACGTACATCTTCTTGGCCCATCGAGCCTCATCCATTGTTTGCAGCCTAACCTTAAAGTTCAGCATACCCTTCACCATCCTCTCACTAAAAGTACTCCACCCCAGCTCACCTCTAGTGAGGGTTTGTCAGTGGAGGCTCTGGCTTAAAGTCAAGGCATTTGCGGTCTTTCCCTATGATCTAACTTACAAAATAGACATGCACTTGACATCATCATACCCTCTGATACAGTGATACCTATGTATTCTGGCATAGGCAAATGGAGGTCACTGCCCATTAATGCCATTGACATGTTTGCAGAAGCAGTTGCACCAATTTACATTTGGACTCGCTAGGAGTAGGACCTATGGTTCCTAGCCCATTAAGTAGTAACAAAAAACTAACCACTGTAGTTTTTTTGGTGGTAAAGACTAACTAGGTGACGCATCTCACAGGTGGATGTGTGTTTCTAATATCATTTAGGACGTGGAGAAAGTAAAACTTCTTATCCATGCAGCACCGATACCTATTTCAGATGGCAGAGCATATGGAGCGCTGAGACCCACGCAGTGCTCCGCCCTAGTTAGTAATCTGAATCTGATCTTGTAACTAAGCCTGTAGGCAATGTGGTGTGTTCATCGTCATAGCTAGTAGCTACTGTGCCAGGAACATGTTATTGACAAAATAAATAACAAGCAATGAGCGACTAATTTTGCCTTTAAATCGTTGTAATTCACGGAAGACTTGATTAGAAAAACAAACACAATAACTTCTCCTTTTTTCTCTACATGACAACTCTGTACTTTCGTTAGTTCTCGGCCACGTCCGCGTATTGTTATTTGCGGTCTGCGGACGCAGTGAAATTGATTTTAAAAAATTTTGAGAAAATAAAAATGTTACGAGCATTTAGTTAGTTATAGTTAAGAAGTTTGGGCCTTCGCTTCCGAGCAAAACGATATCACAGGAAAGAGCAAGGGACATATAGTATGTAAAGAGACACAGAAAACCTATGCACAAAGGTGTTCCCACACAGAATCAACGCGCGCGGGAACAGCAAGTCGGGAAAGAAGAGGAGGAGCAAAGTAAAGCATGAACAAGCAGGAGTATGAAATCGGGAAGGAAGCAAAGTGGGCCGAAAAGCAGACATTTCGAAACCCAACTTACGCATTTCGAAGGCCTAGCTAATAGCTGAGGTAACCAACAGGGGCCCCTAGCTGGGGCTGCTTGGCCCCATAGTATAAGATAGACGAGCCTAAACTGTTACGAACATTTAAATATCGATATTTCCTACGTAACTTCACTTTTCCTCGTATTTTTCAGTTAATACTAAAAAAGTCAACCTAGCCTAACCTAACGTTTTCATATCAGATATGTGGCAATGATATATTGATAATTGAACAATCCTATATATATCTGAATAAATAGAAATAACTTTTTTTAGCTTCATTTCTCGGAAAAAATAACACTTTGGAAATGAGTATGAAAATATTAGTGAAGGGAATTTTGTTTGATAATTTTGCGGGCAGTCAAGCAGAAAAGACCCATTACGTGTCCGAAAAATGTAGTGCTGCACATCTTTATTTCGAAATAAAGCCAGTCATGGCCAGTCAGGAATTGTCAAATGCCTCCATTTGGCAGTCATAATACATTGTTAATATTAAATGCGTATATTCAATAGCAACAACACAAATTGCTAATCCAGGTTTTTAATTATGTTGGGAAATATAACACTGAAGCAGATCTCTGTCTTGTTGCTTAGTGTTGAGCCTTGTTGCAGCGTTTATCGTGTCTTGTCTACAAGCAAATCTGTTGAGCGGTGTTGCATCGTGTGGTGTGGGTCCTGTGGGACGTGTGCGAATGGCTCCCGTCGCACGTGGTAAGAATAGCACAGCGCAAGGCGCGCACGGATGCAAACGCTCGTGTTGCGTTGCGTGGCACATGTGCGAACCGAGTCTACCACTCTTTGCTTCCTGGCTCAACTAGTCGCTCAGCCACGCTAAACAGGACCCCGAGCTGAGACACTAAAGGAAGATACTCATTATTAAATGAAACATCACCCGTGTAGAGCTTCCCTTCCGTGGTCTCCCACACGGGGACAGGTACGAGTGCATGGAATGAGTTACATTTTCCTATAAAGTAACACAATGCGTTAATTAATTCACAACAGGTCTGTGTTTGAACCCAAGGATGATGAGACTTACAAGGTTAACGCACGTGATGTGTCAAGCTGCAGATCACCATAGGAAATGGGCTTATGACGTCATAAAAACCTAGTACGTAAATGACTAGCTATGTTACATTGTTTCTTTATCATTTCATTTGGACCTCCAGATCGAGTATCCTTATATGTTCTAAAGTCTTTATAATTGCACGAAAATTTGCATTAAAGCATCTAGGCTACGAACTTTTTTTTATGCTGAAGCCGCACGCTAGTCAAAAGAACGACCGAGTACCTATCGTTATCGTTTCATCCAAATGTGTCGATGTGCCCATTTAAACAGCAAAAACTTGCAAAGAATTTCAAATTATAAATATCTCCAGATATAATGAGCCTTAAATGAGATATCCGAAAGTTAACTGACGGCACTTGCGGAGTAAACCGAAGTTACTGAACTGAGGGTAAACATTTTTACACCATTTCCCGGCAAAGAGTAGATGAATTCATCCGGCAAATGCCCGCATGTGACAGAATCACTTTTGGAACCAAGTTTATCGTCTTTAAAATGCAATAAATCAAGCGAGTTTTATCGAGAGTAATATGGCATTCTGAAGATGGAATTACATGAGTGATACTTCAATGTTTATTACCTGCGAGCGAAGTGAAAGAGATGATACTGTTTTCGTAAAATATTTAAGAATATAATATATATTTGTCTATCACACGGATCCATAGTCCCACTCGCACCTGGAAATATCCAGGAAGGCCGCTCACAGTCTTACTATTTTTTCGAGTTAGATAAATACAGTAGATGGTCCGCGGGATACGAACCTGGGACCTCATGCATAGCGAGGCGCAACTGCCTTTCTCTGGATATTTCCAGGTGCGAGTGAGACTATTAATCTGTGACATATATTGGGTAGTATTTATTTCGTGAAGACTGTGAGCTTCCATGTGAAGACGTAAGCGCTGAAAGTCAAGTCCTCACTGTAGGGATGCGGGGCAGGCTGCAATACTCCACGTACTGCATGCTTGCCTTTTATGCATTCTCAGTGCTGGTCTTGCAGTTGCGCCTTGCTTAGGCTCGCTATGCATGAGGTCCCAGGTTCGCACCCCGCGGACCACCTACTATATATTTTTCATGTCCACCCAAAGAGTGGTCGAAGGAGTAGAGCAATGTTCATCATTTTTTGTAGGGAGTTTGATGGGTTGACCTAGATGAGACCCATGCAAAAAAAAAAACTACGCCTAGCTAGCCATAAAAAATGACGGCGTTGAATTTGCCTCCACCACGGCAGATTGACTTGCGCCACGAGGCGTCCTATTTTTCCTATGTTATTATCAAGGATCCAAGACCTGGTTCACACGTCAGTCATATCAACGCGTTCACTCATTCACTTGTTCGAATGTTTTGTAGCGTCGTGGTCAGCACAACTTTGTGAACGCCTCAAAAACTTCTTAAATGTTCACCGTCAAATCAATTTACACTGCAAGTTATGGATCTCTCTTCAAATTTGGAGTGAAATAAATCTCAGAAAACAGTGCGTTCTTCGGCTGTTTCTGGGGCATATTAACACATTCGGACGAGTGCATGAGTGAACGCGTTGAGGTGGATGACGTGTGAACTCGGCCTAATACTACCCCTACTGGGCGTAGCGTGCTAGCCTTGTTGGACACAGCATCCATATGAGAAATTAGGATTAGCTGGCCATCAAAAATGACTGCCTTGAAGTTGCCCCACCACGGGTGCTGGTCTTACGCCACGAGACGTTCTAGTTTTGATCTATTTTCGTCTTCTACCAGTGATCTGCTATCCTCTATAGTTTCAAACCGCTGCAACAAAAATTGGCTCAGATGCGAAACATTAAACGCCGAGATAGAAAAATTTTTCAAGAAGATTTGTAGGAGATACACTAAAGGACCCGAGAAACAAATTACTTTCCTTCCTTCCGGCGAAGTACTATTAAAGCAAAAGCCATACAATTGCTCGATGAAAAAAACATCAGCTACTATACGCTAGGCGCGTTAGCAAAAAAAAAAAAAAAAAAAAAAAAATAAAAAAATTCCCNAATGAAATGCCAAGGAAACTGCTAATGGCAATGTTAATCAAATTTATTTGGCATACGGGCTAAGCAAAAAAAAAAAAAAAAAAAAAAAACTAAACACATTCCCCACACCTTAACTATCTTACGGAAGGATATTGTTGAAAGTGGCGAATGTTAAATTCATAATTTTTGCAATGATGCTGTATTTTTTACGATTAGGAGAGGAGAATACGCGACGGCACAGCTTTGGTCCGCATTTTACAGACGTTGTCCGACAGGGTGCGTGCCTCTTACGGAAAAACCTACCTACATAATAATAAAATTTTATTCCTCAGAAAGCTAAAAAAGTTTGTAGATGTAGTGATACATACTGTATTTGAAGTTGGGGTGTCTGTAGAAGACCGTAGAATGCACGAGACATACCAACATAGACGGAAGGCTCGAACTTCAACTGCGTCCACCCACTCAGCCGTAAGGCCGATGCCTATAAATGACAAAATGCTGACGCTACATTTCCCAGCGTCAGACCGTCAGATCTCCTAATAAATAGCAAGTCAGCCTCTTAACCACTCGACCACAGGGGATACAAAACCATTTAATTCTGAGCCGGTTCATCAATTAAAACACTGGCAGCGGTCATTCGGCTACTTTTACTTTGTTTACGATACAAGAACAAGCATGACAAGTCATAAAACTGACCTATCGAGTTCCATTAATTCTAGGAATTTGTCTTAAATTAAAAGGCGATCATTCCACTTAAGTATAAAATTACGATGCCTTCGCAGCAGAGGGACTGAGAGAGAGACCCAGAGGTCACTATGAAAAAAGTATTACACCTAAACCAGCACAGATTTCCGTACGCTGACGGGAACTACCGAGCTCCAGTAGCGCGAGTGCTGCAGCTAGGTTACGTTTAACACCAGTGCACCAAGGCACGCGTTTCTTTGTGGTGCACGGGTACGCGTGCTGTTTCTCGGACAAAACTACCTTGAGTGCAGCGGACAATTCTATCAAATACTCGTTCGATCGACTCGTCGAGGTCGATCTGAGCCAAGACCACCATTGACTTACAGCATATGGACCATACGCATCACTGAAAGCATTCTTTGACTGTCCCACTACGTAGTATAAGTATTGTACCAGTTGTGCTAGCATTGAAAAAAAAAAATCACCTCCACGGGCTGGAGAAATAAATGATATATCAAATCCACTAGCTCTCAGACAGGTACTCTGACTTTACCCCCGTTGAATCGAACTGTAGGCGTTTACCTTGTGTCACATATTAAGAAATGAATGTCCACAAAATTTTTCATTAAAGCTGTATTAGAATAATCCAAGAACACCTCCCGCCCGTGGAGAAAGATATGATAAATTAATACTCCTCAGACGGCCAAACAGCACTAGCGCCAAACTCGCCATTCCGTGTACGTTCATCACGGTGCATGCGTTCAAGTAAGCTTTCTTGCGGCGCCACAACCACGAGAAGCACTACAATAAGCATTACCAAACCTAACCTTACCTAATGTAACCTAACCTTACCTAACGTAACCAAACCTTCCCTAACCTAATCTGCGATACAGCGAGCAGCACAGCACGCGAACTTGAACGCCGCCCGCACGCATAGCGATGCGTGCACACAGAATCGTCTCAACAAACGTTTGGCGAGTTTGGCGTCTGTGCGGCCAGCCAGGAACTCAGTCACGCTCCGTAAAATGGAGTTCCCAACCGTCTCTGAGTTGCATTTAACACTTGCAACTCCATTCTAAGCGGCGAAACCAACGCTCTAGTCTCTGGCTTCTGACGAGTGGGATTAGCTTAGATCGACTTACCTGGACCAATCAAACAAGCCCTAAATTGTCTAATCTCATTAGCTTTAGCTTCAGTCCAAAGAGCTCGCCTCGTCACTTCGGATCATGTTTCCTGCGTGAATCGTAGTCCAATTGCGTACGAGGCATGGAAACTTGAATCATTTACCGACAGAGTTAGTTTTCGACAGTTAGTAATAGTAATAAACGCCTGAAATTCGATATGCAACGTGGCAAATACAACTCTTATTACTGAAGTTTCTGATAAGTGTACACTAAGTGGATTAGCTGGTCTTGATGAAGGTTGGTCCTTAATTTTAGTTATCTAGTACAAATGACGTAATTCGGTACGTGGCGTAGAAATTACGCTTAGATGTGTAGCGATGAGCGATTCCATAGTGAAAAGCTAAGCAACAGTAAAAATAACAATAAATGAATACAAAAATACGGCCTCCAAGTAAACAACAATGTACGCGTCTAAAATATATAAATAATCTGCGCCTATGAACATTCCTGGATAAACATAAATGCTATGAAATAAAGTCACAGTGCCGCAGTTCAATTATTGGTAGAGTGCATGGATAATGCACACTCTATTTAGCTTATATTCAAAGAATTAAATTCAACAATTTGTTGCCGTGGAGATGTCTAGCAAACAAGAATCTTAGAAATATTTCATTCCGAAAAACAACAAATGTTAAAAATGAAAAAAAAAACTTATCAGAACAGTTCTACTCGTCTCATCTGGAGTTAATCGACGGTGGAGTTCGAACTCTCTGGTGTGGTGATGACCGTGGCCTACAAGAAAACATTGTTTAGTAAAACAACTTAACGAACAATTTAACCCATCTGAATGAAATGTGTCAGATCGCTGGTAATTAATATAGAATATTAGTTATTTTAAGTACTGAAAATTGCAGGTACTGAAAGACGGAAGCACCAAAAATTGCAAGTATCAAAAACTAAAAGAACCATCGAGGGCATAAAAAATTGCAAGTACATATTCAAAACTCGAATAACTGCGGCAAAATTTGCAAATACTAAAAATTGCAAGTGCAAAAAGGACGTTGGTTCTTAACTTGTTCATTAAGTCCAGTATTGATTGAAGAGGTAAATCGGACAGCTAACTGCATTATAGACCCCGGCTGCTAACACTTCATAAAGCCAAGGGCACGTGCAATGTACGATTCCAGGAACACGTGCCTGTACCAGTTTACCGAATTACCATGTGGCCTACCTGTGATGCTACTATAATATGTGTACCTAGAAGTAAATACTCTAGCTTCTAACCTACCAGACTCACAGGTAGGCCACATGCAGCAGAAGTTGATGATACGCACGACTGCAAGCCCCAAATATAGGGCGAATTAGGAACGGCGCGAATTGGGACCTCGTGCTTTACTACACCGGGTTCCATGCATCAGGTTCATCTCGCATATCTGCAGCACGGACCAGTGCAGGTGGGTTTCCCAGTAGAGGGTACAGGCAAGTGGGTTCTACATACGTTTACACCAAGGACTGTAACTACGTTACACCAATTTGAGATGGAAACCAGTCGTACTAACCAGTGAAATGACGTACAGTCCAGGGAGCAAAGACCGTAACGGGAGGACTCATGACAAATAAGCACTAAAAAGTGACGTCATCATCGACGATTCTATGGCTGAGCAGAATATGAGTATTTTAACTAATTTGACAAGAAAAATCATCTTAAATTGCGAAATTCATCTCTAGCGTATAAAAAAATTAACATAATATATACTAATTTAGCAATTATCTATAGGAAATTGCAGTGCATGCATATGGAAACTTTCGAAACTTTCACAGCACTAGCGCCGAATTTGTTCCCTTTCAGCGACCTGATTTAACTTCTTTTTCTTGATTGAAGCCTTATTTACACTTCATATTCAGTTCACAGTGTTCTTCACAGAACATAATTATTCCTTACCAACAAATATAAGCACCATTATAGCCAATTCTGTACGGGAGAGAAACCATAGTAACAGTTAGCCATTGCCCGAACTTTCTGTACTTGGCGACAACATTTTTCGGTATTTTGCAGCTCAAGTAGCTGGCCAGTCTTGAGCGAGTCTGAGGCCCCACACCTAGAACACTTTGACTCGTCGATTTGATGTAAATTTGCTACGTGCGGTCACGGGTGTTTTATTTTAGTCCTATTGAGTCCTCCCGTTGCATTCTTCGCTTCCTGGTACAGTCGGTCAATAGCAGCTACAGCCGAGAATGAATTATCAAGTGCAAGAAGGACGTTTTCAAGCGTTAGCCGGTGTGTGAGAGTGTATGCACCCGGCGGAGCTACACGATGCCTTCGAAAGCACAACTTGGTGCGAGGGCGAGCAACTCGCACGTCGTCACCATATAAATTTAAACTCGATATCATAGATATGGAAGCGTGAACGACTTGCGAGCTACAGATCCTCGCGTCAAGTTGTGCGTGCGATTATATAGTGTGAGCCCGGAATTCTGATGTCTTTAAATTTATTTGAACAACTAAGCCCAGTAAGCGGCTCAAAGGCTACGAAACTCAAGTGCATTGTAAGGCCGAGTTCACACTAAAGTCTTTTCTGCTCCGTATTAAGTACACAGTTCGAAAGTTTGTTGCTTCGAGCAAAACATTTGGTAAAATACTGCCCGTCAAGTCTGCTAGATTTCGGTTATTGTAACTGGTGAAGTTTTGGATATCACCTAACTGAGAAGGGAATTAGAAGAAAAAAAAAGAACAATTTTTGTGGTTTACCAAGAAACAACCGCTGAGATTTAAATATAAGGAAGGAACGCAGCCACATTCGTCATACTGGCCAGGGAATTCATTTGTTTCTTCGATGGCTGCTCCCTGAACCACAATCTCAGGCTCCCAGCCATTCGTACAGCCAGGCTACAGCCTTGCCGAACGTTCCGATCTCCGTAGCCGTTGCTACCTCCTTCTAATAAATCTCCATGGAATCAACAATCATTCGAAGGTGTAACGAGTCTGACGACATCAACAGATTGTAGTATGAATCCGTTTTAGGCGCGGAGCTGCCGGCATAGCTGCGATGGCGTCACGACTGTAGTATATTTTTCTCTTTTGAATTCAGAAAGTTTTAATTGCATAAGATTACTGAGACTACATTCGACACTTCAAGTAACTTTTCATTATTCTTTTGTGAAGAATATTATTATAATTAAAACTAAGTACAGTATAGATGGGTATCCGTGGGTAGGCAACGAAACCCGAGCAGAGCAAAAGTAACAACTCCAGGACACCCAAAGCGCTAATAAGAAGAATTGAAAAAAAAAAAAAAAAATTCACGGTCGAAATGAACGTCTGCACATCAACATGGCCGAACACGGATCATCACAACGAATTCCATGCCAACTCGCATAGGGGTGTAAAACACCGACCTAGCTGAGGAAGCAACGAAATCTGAGACCTAACACCGGCACATCTACACGTAATTGAACGTACACCGCTACTCAGCTTTGTGAAGTGTTTCGGCATATAGATTATTACAATCGTATGAGACACGACTGTAGTGCCAATGAGGAGATAATTTAGTGGTTCTCTAAGTGGTCGGTACAGCCTCCCTACAAGCGATTCAATGAAATAATGTGTGCCGTCCTCCTTAGGGGACGTTTCCAGTAATGATAATTCTATGATAAACTGAAGTATTACAAAATAATTACATAGGGTCCCAGATCGGAAGATAATGATAGGTGCTCAGTATCTTACCAGCAGTTAATTAATACAACGTGAACAAAAAATAAATATGTATACGTGATGGTGCTAGCATCAGGGCGGAAGCCCGCCCGGAAGCTAATGATGGTCAGTCAGGAAATAGCTTTCATCTGCTGTATTGCCTCTTCGGTATACATATGAGATACTTCGGAGCAAAGTCAATAAGTCTCTACATGTACCGGATTGCTCTTAGATTGGGAGTTCGCATATCCAGCTGCTGGGGTCGGCTTGGTCTGCAGCTAGCAACACAGGAAGATGTGCTGGAGCAGCACAGTAAGATGTGCAGGAGCAGCAATGGAAGATGTGCAGGAGCAGCAATGGAAGATGNNNNTGGAGCAGCAATGGAAGATGTGTTGGAGAAGCAAAGGAAGATGTGCTGCAGTAGCATAGGAAGATGTGCTGGAGCAGCAATGGAAGATGTGCTGGAGCAGCAATGGAAGATGTGCTGGAGCAGCAATGGAAGAAGTGCTGGAGCAGCAATGGAAGATGTGCTGGAGCAGCAATGGAAGATGTGCTGGAGCAGCAATGGAAGATGTGCTGGAGCAGCAATGGAAGAAGTGCTGGAGCAGCAATGGAAGATGTGCTGGGGCAGCAATGGAAGATGTGCTGGAGCAGCAATGGAAGATGTGCTGGAGCAGCAATGGAAGATGTGCTGGAGCAGCAATGGAAGATGTGCTGGAGCAGCAATGGAAGATGTGCTGGAGCAGCAATGGAATATGTGCTGGAACAGCACAGGAAGATGTGCTGGAGCAGCACAGGAAGATGTGACAGCGTGAGTTAGGAAGCCGCTGTATATAAGAACTATACGCTCGTCTTCGCCACAGAATTCGTTCCTCCAGCGGTTATGGGAGGTTTGGTCTGCCCTTGGAAGCACAGGAAGTCGAGCAGCTTCTGATCGCTGCAAGAAAAAGACAGAAGCGTTAAGGAAGAAAAGGAGCAAAACAGTACAAGGACAGACATGCTTACAACTGTGAGTAGGTTTATATGCAGTCGAAGATAGGCTACAATCAATAAGAATATATGTGATGGAAGTCGCAGGTTCGCACAATGTTCTGCCTCACGCAGCCTATTAACTAGACCTTAGTTTCGAAAGCAGCAGCACCCTCTTCTGAGCCCGTAAGCATCCCTCCGCACACGAAAAAGTGCACGTTGGTTTCCCAGTTAAGGCGGGCGGTTAAGATGACTTAACCCTTACGGTACGCTCGGCAGTAACTCACCTGCCGAATCGTTCACTCTCGTCTAGAGTGGTGGGGAGAATACAGCCGGCGGTCTCCGGCAACATGAGTACCAGGATCCCCGACATGATGCTAAGGGCGCCGAACACCAGCAGGGGCAGTGGCGCGTAGTACAGCTGACCCTGAACGGATACAGTGTCTCAGGGCAAATGTTGTACTTATTCCAATATAACTATGTTCACATGAGTAGCATGACTTTCATAATGACAGGCAAAGACTACACCATGCGTATCGAATCCACAAGAGATGGGGGTTTTCGCAATGAGCTTGTACGGCTGATTTATTCAAACTTAAAAGATTTTTACTTTTATGCAGGGACTGACGTAAAATGAACATCTAAATACAGATGCAAGGAATGAACTAGTCAGTAAAAAACGTAAATTTTTTCAATATAAAAACCGGTGGAGATAATCCGTAGATGCCACAGAATAACCTGAAAATCCATATTATTTTGCTTGTAGTGGCCTCTACTCGTACGTTCATCTCTATAGATTATGTCACCTTCAGTATTAGACTGGGGAAAATAGGGCATCAATAATAATACGCTCTCGGGAGAAGACGGTGCCAGTTTTAAATCGTTAATGATTTAAAATGATAATCTCTCTATCTCTGACTTGGAATACATTTTCACTCCTTCAAGTTACGTTACGGGTCCAAACGGGAAGAAAAAACAACTCTACTGTGTAAGGGATGAGAAAATAAACGGGGTCTTTTTTTTTTTGCCTTTTCTTCTGCTACATTTTCAAAGGTCTCGCCAAGTTATCATAATTGCTTTCGACGCCCATTCGGCCAGCCATCCGAATCGAGGAATTTTTGTCAATCGCTAGTATTTTCAAACATTCCTTGCATCATTGGGGACATTTGTGTATTTGAGGCATGAAAATATGCATATTTAAATAAATATTAGGACTCACTCGAGCCTAGCAAACAGCCCTACAGTGTGTATATAGTCTACGTCTCATAATTTCAAAGTGTTGACTTACGAGGCCAGCAATGAGGGGGGCCAAAATACCCCCCACTCTAGCACACATAGAGCACGCGCCCACCCCCACGCTGCGGTAGGCTGAGGGGAAGACCTCGCTGGCGTAAACATACAGGATGGAGAACGCTCCGGCGGCACCGAACTTGCCGATCAGCGACAGCGGTATGGCGGCACCGCTGCCTGCCCGCAGAGAAGTGCCACTTCTTACAGAGTCTCGTTTATAAATGTTGCTCTATTAGGTCAGTGCTAAGTGATAGAAAAAAACCTGTTCATACTATCACACTTGCAACTCTTAAATTACTTGATGCGCAGAAATGAAAAAAAACACAAGAAAGGGCAGGTTCTCAATATTTTCTTCGTGTACTAGGTAAATAGGTACCTCGACAAGCCTGTTATTACCTGCGAGCGAAGCTAAGAGAGGTAATAATGTTTTCGTTGAAGATTTCAAGTATATTTGACCGTCCACCCAATAAGAGGGAGAAGGAGTTTTACAGGGAGTCTGTTGGGTTGACCTAGATGTGAAAAATGCAAAAACTCTTGAGTGGGCTGGTTACCAAAAATGACGGCATTGAAATTTGCCCCCCCCCCTACCGCGGGTGATGGTCGTATGCCACGAGGGGTTATAGGTTATTAGCTACAGTCGATACAAGCATTAAAAAAACTTGAATTTTTAAGATGCAACTGCAAGGTGCGTTCGATTGGTTGGCGATTTGAAACTGCGAGGCTAGACTTGTTCGTACTACAGACAGAAGCGTTGACTTCGTCAATTGGAATCGTGCTGCAAACGTTATACGCAACCCGATTACGTTGAGCTGGTTGAAAATTCCATTTTGCGGACCAAGTTGGAGTTTTTGGAAACCTGCAGGCTAATGGTTATGGGTAATGGTCTGAAACGCGATTCAACGGGCCGAAACCAGCGTACCTGCCTGATGTTCCGGACAAGTCAAACCTCGAACGCTTGATTTCATTATAATCATTTAATTCCGACCTGTTTTACTGTAATGACTCAGGTAATTGGAAAACAATTCGAGAAACAATAATTAATACCGGGGTAACGTTATACAGTTGCACGCTCAACTTCTGACCAGACGTTCAGCTCAAGTGCTTCCCGTCGGTATCTCGGCTACCGACCTTTACCGCGCAATCAGGACGCAGTGCGATTGGAATAACAGCCCATAAGTTGAGCGTGCAATGGTAAGTGCTGCCCCCGGCATAGCAAGTACCGCAATAAGGCTGCACCAACAGTGGAGAATTATCCTGCGACACAGAACCGACAATAAAGCTCACCAGGAGGCAGAAACCCCGACACAAAGCACGGCACTCCAGCGAGCAGCAAGGCCGTGATAAGCGTTCCTTTGCGTCCGAGTCTGCGGCAGATACGTACACTGATTACATGAAACAAATAAATGATGAAGACTGGGTACAAGTTCCGTATTGATTGCCGCTCTTTGGTTGTTTTTAATCGATGCGAATGGACTACGCTTAAACCCTCCCCTATATGATCCATTTAGGATTTTGGTCCGACTGAGGCGCGGCCCAACTTAGGTGGTAACGCGGAGCGGGGCCTACAGTATTTGACTGCAGGTTCGATACGCCTCGACCTATTTCCTCCATGCGGTCAGAGAGGTTGGTGCTCAAGCTCCACCCTCTTGGAGGCTACCCAACAACATGGCTGACAGCACCTAGCACAGTAAGCTATACTTATAGTAGTTCTGAGCCTACTGACCTACGATCCAGATACAAGGCGTTAAGGTAGTTAATGTACGCTAGGCCTACCCTAAATGATGTTGGTAAAGGTAAAGTCGCCTTGACCTCACGGCTGCAGCCGACCATAGATTGCTTGTGCGATGGCGCCATAGACGGAAGGCTCTCTGACAACTGACCCCCTCTCCCCAGCGTCTTCCTCTCCGCAGTGTGGTTTACTGAGAGTCCACCATGTTTTCCGTGGACGTAACTCCACTCTTAAGGCTTTTGTCGCCCAGGAGGATCTAAAGTTCCAGGTTCAAATACTACTATTCCTGTGAAAGTTGAAGTTGAACCTAGTAACGCATGCCATCAAGTTTTCTGGACGGTTCTTTCTCAAGAAGTTATGGGTTACCCCATTAACGCACACCATCAACTATTGTGGCCAATATTACTGCAATTGTGCTACCGCTGCGAAGAAGGAAGGTTTACTTAGCGCGTTAATGGGTGGAGAGTAAAGGGTCACTCACCGGTCGAGCGTGAAGAGCACGCAGCAGTAGGCAGGGATCTTAGCGCGTTAATGGGTGGAGAGTAAAGGGTCACTCACCGGTCGAGCGTGAAGAGCACGCAGCAGTAGGCTGGGATCTCCACAACCATGCTCAGCAGGAAGTTGAGGAAGATGCTGCCGCCGAGGTTGACGGCGTTGAGACTCACTCCATAGTACACAAGCGTCACGGAGGGCCTGCTCAACGGACCAAATCTCATGTCCTGCATCACAACCTTCGGTAAATGCCTACCTCACTGTACCACCAGCAGGAACATGCTCACCAAATAAAGAAGTTGATGAGGCAGCGACCTCGCATGTTGGGTAGGCGGAGCAGATCCAGGACTGACTTCTTCTCCGTCACGTCCTCTACTTGTCTTTGGTCTTCCTCGCACTCCACCTCGTCGTCTACTTCCGCCTGTACAGAAAATAATGAAATGCAAATAGTTCGAAATTCACCAACGTTGTCATTCCACTAATGATTCAGGTGTGCGGATGGAGGCAAACGTTTAACACCCATTTTCATCCATCTAATATTTAGGATTTAGCTACTTGAACATGCAATGTATCATTTATAAAATCACCAACACCATACTCCACTTGAAACACTTTTGATAGCCTCTACTACAGTCCAAGGCATCCTATATAGAAATCAAAGCCCTGTTTAAACTTCCGATAAAGAAAGAAAGAAAGAAAGAAAACCCATTTATTTCTCCCCGTAGGAAGGTATTCATACAATAGTTCTATTACAATACATGTTCAGTAAACTAGTGTAAAACAATAAGCAACGAGTCTT
>LQNS02278089.1:1935928-1971663 GCA_001587735.2 Parhyale hawaiensis | reverse complement strand
CCATTGTTGTAAAGCAAATGAATAAAAGGAAATCGTGAAGATGATGCTAATATTCGGCATTATAAGTGAAGTTATTAAGTCGGACAGCCGTGAATAGGAAGAGAGGCTGAAACCGCCGTGCGTAGGAAGACAGCAGCTCAAGCTGCAAGAAGTTTAAATTGAACAAAACTGACAATTGGGGAAATATATGTAAGAAATTATTGACTTAAAAGCTACCATTTCGGTAGGAAGTGCGCCAAAAGATTTTAATCGCTTTGAAGGTACGCCGGGAATAAAATATAATATATATATATATATATAATATAGAGCAATGGTTCCCCATGTGCGGTACGCGTACCACTCGCAGTATACAAGCTTGGTGCAGATCTCGAATTCAACTGAGTTGTGTTTTAGTTGTTAGTGCATTTGTGTGTTTCACTAGCGAACAAATTAGTATCAGGTCGAATCTAGTTTTTTTTGTGGAATCAGATGGCACACGGCGATGGTAAGAGCCTTGCCGAGTGGTACTCAACCACACAAATGTTAGTAACCACAGCTCTACTCACGACTGACCTGGGCAGGCAGGGAGGTATCCTTGCCATTGACGGTGACTA
This sequence comes from Parhyale hawaiensis, assembly GCA_001587735.2. Taxonomy (NCBI): domain Eukaryota; kingdom Metazoa; phylum Arthropoda; class Malacostraca; order Amphipoda; family Hyalidae; genus Parhyale; species Parhyale hawaiensis. The sequence goes on along the minus strand of LQNS02278089.1, from coordinate 1,971,070 downwards.
TGTAGCTCATCACCTCCAGCGCCTCCGTGTGGCGCCCTTTGCTCAACAGCCACCGTACGCTCTCAGGTATGAACCTTTAGGTAATAATTACAGTTATTTAGCAGGGACCGCCTACTAATAAATCATATCGTTAAATATTAAAGCAAATAATGTGTGCATCGACACCGGTTTACTATTTCTGAAAGAGGTCCCAGTTCCAATCGGGCGAAACAGCGTTCCGGGTTATATAATTTAAAGCATCGAAAGAGTTGAACATGACTAATAGCATGGAGGTCACTGAAACCATTGGCCTAGTCGCTTACAGCGTAGCGCTCATAACTGTTTTTTTAATCAGTTCAGCATTGTGCAGCATTAGGTAATGTTTCTAATTCTTAACGTTAATAAAAATGATCTAGGACAATTTGCATCTAAAGTAACTTAATTCTCTATTTGTTTTGAGTATTACAGAATATATTCTCTGATGACTTACAAAATTTTAATAATTTACCGATTTTAGCTTTTCTTTCTTGTTACATAGAGTATAGCCAACTCATTCATAAAAACATTCCTCTTTCCGCCTCTAATTATGTCGGAAATACGTCTGCAACCACAAATAAACATCATCTTTTCAACCTTGAGGATTGAATGCTGAAATTATTTAGCTGAAATTAAAGCTGGAATTATTTTAGATCACAAGCGTCACGTCCCACGTGGGGGTACACCTGAAGGCGCTCTCGCTGTTAAGAGGTCTGCTGATACCACAAGGGAGTTTTCTTGTCTCACGTCAGGAATAACCTGGTAGTGTCCACAGTCTCCATTTTGTATCATTATTACGTATTAATGCCTCCTATGACAATGAAAGCTGAACTTTAGGCTTAAGTAAGTTATTACTGAAAAGTACAACATCGAGGGGCTGTAAAGTCTTGCGTGGTGGGCACAGCTTCACAGTTCTTATAATTATACGAGATAACAATTGCATTATACGAGATAACAATTGCATTATACGAGATAACAATTGCATTATACGAGATAACAATTGCATTATACGAGATAACAATTGCATTATACGAGATAACAATAGCATTATACGAGATAACAATTGCATTATACGAGATAACAATTGCATTATACGAGATCACAATTGCATTATACGAGATAACAATTGCATTATACGAGATAACAATTGCATTATACGAGATAACAATTGCATTATACGAGATAACAATTGCATTATACGAGATAACAATTGCATTATACGAGATAACAATTGCGTTTAACCATAGCAGAGAATACACGATGCAATTGAGCTACTTAATTTTTTTAAATGTTCGTCATATTCGTTGTGGCTAATAGTTGTATTACTGTATGCAGCTGTAACATTGATTGTTATGTGTAAATGTCTGTAACAAACCTCTATATGTTATGCTGTACTGAACTAGGTATTTGAGTAGGTATGTTTAACTTCACTAAGGAAGCATTGTTTTTGTCTTGTTTGTCTGTTTATTCGTCTGCCACCAAGAGAGCTCAAAAAGTTGTGAATGGATCTTGACGAAATTTATAGGGATTGTTAGGTATTAACAGTAACAGATGATCAACTTTTGATTAAGATCCGTTCAGCTGTTTGTCTGCCTATTTTTTCTTAGCACTATAACTCAAAAAGTTATAGGCGGATTTTTATGAAATTTACAAGAGTTGTACGTACATCACGAAAAGTTAATGACCAAATTTTTGTGATGATCTGTTGGTTCGTTTGTTTGTTTGTCGCTGTGTTTGATTTTATGATCGTCAGCACAGTAACCCAAAAATTTATGAACAGGTATTTATGAAATTTATAGGAATTGTTACTGGTAGTATTGTCGAAAGACATGAATGATTAAATTTTGAGTGTTTGACTAGTGTTTGTCAGAATGTTTGTCAGCAGCATAACTCAGAAAGTTATGAACAAACAAACTGTTAATATTATCAAAAGGCACAAATGATTAGATGTTGGTACAGATAAAATAAAATCATGGCTTTAGAACCATTTTGAATTTGTAGTCACCGTTGCCTTGCTTGGCGGAGGTATGCGCTCTCACAGGGCTCTAGCATTTTATGAAGACCTCCCTCCAGGGAGAAACAATTGTTTTGTTATTATATATTATTATATATTATTATCATCAGCTGGGCTTACCAGTAATAAGACACGAGCACAACAGCAGGCACTGTGTTGAGACACTGGATAAGGCGCCAGTTGTCCCTGATGAGGTACGCCAGACCAGAGACCACGGCCCCGCCCAGGGCGTACGGCGCGTTGATGAAGATGCCCACTGGTACACGGTGGCGGGGGACTACGTTTTCTACACCTGCTCAAGTGTTGTTAGTAAGTTAGTTATATTGAGTAGTCTTGGCCTCAGTTTCCACAACAAAGGCAATCTCTCACAGGAAGAAAGAAGGGACATATAGTATGTCGATAGAAACGCAAAACATATGCACGAGTGTCACTATTTACATACATGTTTATATATGTACGGAGATACAATTCTTTAGTTTATATAACTTAATGAAGCAACTAAAAAATCGGGTTTTTAGGACAAAAAGTCAGTGCTTTGCAGTAAGTTCAGTAGATATTACTGGATTTCCTAGACTTATTATCGAAACCGCAAAGCGGGATAAAATTGATCATCCGGTTCTTCTGAAATTGCACACATAAAATATCCAGAAATAGGAATAAGTGTTAATACATGAAGTTCATTACTTGCATAGTAGCTCCTCGTTCGCTTTACTTAAGAAAATTTAAAAACACCAGGCTAGCTACAGTAATTTGAGATGCACGGAAATTTTGTAGCTGGATTACTTGCTTACAGTAACAGGAGATTCCCAGTGTGCACAGTATTTACAGTAGTACGAAGTGCTAGTTTTCACGTCCTTAAACCATAGGTTCCAGATTGGAATGTTTGGGTATAAGCAGGGCTGCGGAGTCGGATAGACAAAGTCCGACACCGACCTTAAATTCACTGACTCCAGCCGACTCCGCAACACTGGGTACAGGAACTAGAGATGTATCTGCGGGTAAAGAAGGGCGTCAATGGTGCGTAGAGAAAACACACTGAAACTTAATATTATTGAATGGCCCTCAGTGGGAAACTGTGTAGCAAAGAGACAACCTCTCATACAAAAGTTGAAATGAATCTGTTGATATTTAGAGGTGGCGCAATTGAATTGAAAACTGTACTGGTTTCAATTCACGTGCGCCACCTCTAATGGTTGGTACACACGCTAGTCAAAAGAACGAGTTGCTTCAGCTAATCGTCTGAATGTTTGTCGAGCTCGAAGGAGCGCGCATGTGAGTTTACCAAAAAAGGTGTAAAAATGTTAACCGTCACTTCAGTTTGCTTAGTAAGGGCCGTTAGTTAAGCTTCGGGCATTTCTTCAAACTTGGTTAGAATTACAACGCAATATTCTTTGTACGTTAGCATTGCTTTGTAGGACACAGCAACGCATTCGAACGCGGAGATGAGGAAACTCGTTCTTTAGACAAGCGTGTGTACAGGCCATTAATACCGTATAAGCCGATTATTTTCTAATTTTGCCGTATGCCACATCCGTCGCCGTATGCCATAGTGGCTACGAGGATGAAGTGCAACTGTTTGGGACGAGGAAGTGACCGTTTAAGACGAGGAAGTGACCGTTTAAGACGAGGAAGTGACCATTTAAGACGAGGAAGTGACCGTTTAAGACGAGGAAGTGACCGTTTAAGACGAGGAAGTGACCGTTTAAGACGAGGAAGTGACCGTTCAAGACGAGGAAGTGACCGTTTAAGACGAGGAAGTGACCGTTTAAGACGAGGAAGCGGTTCAAACCAACGCGCACTCACACAAGATGAAGGAGAACTGGAAGATGCCGTTGCCCCCGACGGCGGTGAGGAAGCGCGTCACCACCAGCAGCCAGAACGACTGCGACACGCCCCCCAGCAGCCCCGCCCCTGAGAACAGCAGCACCACCAGAGGGAAGCCCACCTGTCAATTAGTCCAATAACATTAAAATCAAGTGTCATTTAAAAACTCTTTGGTGGTAACTTCATATTTACCTTTGTATTGGTAAATTTGACCAGACTCCATATTATATACTTGAGTTCTCTATATATACATGTATAAACTTCCTATCTGTGAGACGTCTCTGCTAGGGCTACGGAGTCGGACGGACAAAATCTGACTCCGACTCCTGAGTTTTGTCACTTTCCGACTCTAACTCCGACTATTCACTCCAAAGTTTACATTGCTGCTATAGTTAGTTAAGATGCAGTGAGATGCGTAGGGGCTAAAACTGTCAACAATATAACAGGGTTGAAAGGCCAGGAGTCGGACACTTTTGGGGTCCTAGCAATTGGGGTCGGATCTAGCTAGACCAAGGCGTCGGAGTCAAACTTTGTACATGTTCCATCACAACCCTGGTATTCAATAACGTAGCTAAACTAAACACTAGAGCTCTCTAAGAACGCATACTTCGCCAAGCAATACAGCGGCAATAAAAATTTTGATTTATTCTGAAACTACGATTTCCTTTGTATTGGCACGAAAATCCAATCATTTGCGCCTTTTGACAGTAATAGCAGCTTCCGTAATACTCTAGAAGATCCGTTCCTAAATTTTCTCGAGTTACGTTGCTAACAAACATTTCAACAAGCATGAGTCAAAAACACAAGCAAATCAACAGATCGTCAACAAAATTTGATCATTTATGCGTTTTAACATTTTTAAAAAGTTCTGTAAATTTCATAAAGATTCGTTCATAACTTTGCTATTTTGCTAATAAGCACAAAACAAACACAAAGACAAACAAACGAACAAACAGATCATAACAAAAATTTGGTCATTAACTGTTTGTGACACACGTAATAACTCGTGTAAATTTCAAACAAATTTTGTTAATAACTTTTTGAGTTATAGTACTAAGGAACAAGAGGCAGACAAACAAACGGTCGAACGGATTTTCGCCAAAAGTTATCCAACTGTTACTCTTAACACGCCTAGTAATCCCTGTAAATATCGTAGAGTTCCGTCCAATACTATTTGAGTTATCTAGGTGACAGACAAACTCGACGAAAACATAACCTCCTTGGCTGAGGAAAAATCAGTATATATATATTATGATGACCAATGAGCAGTATTTGCAAGGAGATAATTAAATGCTGTTCCAAAACTCCATAGACTTTGCACGATCGAATAAAGCCGATTTCACAGGTAATCGATTAGGCCAGACGAACAACGGTCCGACTACGACTCTAAGGAACGGCGGTTGTCAGACTCCAAAACTCTAGCCTGAAATTCAGAAATTAGTGCTGATAACTGAGGCAATCTTCAGCGATTACCCCAAGCAGCGGAACGTATACTAGTAGAACTGTCACACATAGTACAAAAAAGATACACCTAACTAGGGGTGTACACTATACCGGTACACTTACAAAATTTGTTAGTTATGGTCAGAACACTTTTCAATTTATGAATTGTTGGCCTATTGCTTATGTTAGATAACTGTTATTGCAAACCCTGAGCATTCCTCATACCATGTAATACTGCTAGGTTTGATTTCTAATTTACTGTACATATTTTCAGCTACCAAATACGTGAATTCTCACTTTTAGTTGGCAACTTTTCTTTTGTTGTCTAGCGCAATGGCACGGTTTTCATAGCTTAGTTTGTATATTTTCGGAGAACTGTAACGGTGGGAATAACGTACCCGTCTGCCGAAGTAATCTCCGAGAGCTCCCACAACGATGGATCCAACGAGCGCCCCCAGCATGTAGGACATCCCTAGCAGGGGCATCAGCAGGGCCCGGTCACACGTAAGGGAGAACTGCACACGTAAACATTCGCACTGAGTAAATTGAAACGAAGTGTTTGGGTCTATCCATGAGATGGGAGGAAGAGAAAACAACTCCCCCGCGGCGTAGCTGTCTACAACTCACGTCTATGACAGTGGAACATAACGAGACCCACGACGTCTAGAGGTCTAAGCTCACGTCTATGATAGTGAAGGATGAGAAGATCAACTTCGTCTAGATGTCTAAATATAATATCAACGACAATGGAGGAAGGGAGAAAGACCCCTCGTCTAGCTGTCCATTACTCACGTCTATGACAGTGGAAGATAACGAGACTCACGACGTCTAGATGTCTAAGCTCACGTCTATGATAGTGAAGGATGAGAAGATCAACTTCGCCTAGATGTCTAAATATAACATCAACGATATCGGAGGAAGGGAGAAAGACCCCCTCGTCTAGCCGTCTATAACTCACGTCTATGACAGTGGAGGAAGAGAAGACCTCGTCGCTGTAGACGTACTGGTCGCCGCAGCTCTCCGTCGCGCTGTCCGAAAAAGCCTGCGGAAGGCAAACGTCTCCGGCAGCCAGAAGCAGCTGTTCCCGACGTCGTGTGAAGTTGAGTCTCTGGTACTTGGAGCAGGTGTCCCACTGCTCCTCTTTGGAGTCCCAAGGGATGGTGTAATTGACAAAATCTGCATCGTAGCTGCCCCCGCCCTCTTCACACTCGGGCACCAAGCATCTGTGCGATCGAATAAATATAATTCATATCGGAGTAAATCAATAAAAAACTGAAATTCTCGTGGAAGCCCACTGCCCACAGCATAGCACTTACCTACATGACAAAAACCAGGGAGGCGCTGACAGCTGCAGGGACATTTTTCACGGGGTGCGTACGTATCAATAAAGTTCCACACTGAAAACTGTCAATTGGCGCAGCAGGATGCACAAGGTACCAATGAAGTCTGACTACAAAATTTTGGTAGTAGCTATTATGGTACAACGTGATTAGTTTCCCCAGTCACTTCATATGAAATGATCTATTGCCACAATTGCAGACAACGCTGTAGAGTGTAGACAGTCTAAGTTTCGGGATATTCTTCGTTTCAGGATGTCTCTGTTCCAGGAGGTTTCACTGTTTAGGGATTATCTGTTAGCGTTCTATACACTGTATTGCAGCTCACATTAGCTATAAAAAAGCGGCACTACTGTGGTGACAGTATAGGCTCTACTCGTGCCTCCCCACCAAGCGAGCAATGTCTGTTCAGGGCTCAGTGCCTGTTAGATTCTTGGCATGGAGGTTGTGCTATGCAGAGCTGTGAATTTCTGGAAGGAGTCGAGTTACCGATGACAATATCAGTTCCATCTCTTCCATCAGTTCTATTCTATTTATTATACCGAGTCCACCGTAATCATGGCAGCGAACGTTCAATCAAGTGTGTCGATAAAAACGGTGAAATTACAACTTTATTCACTGGACAAATAGCATACAGGCATTTTAACAATAATCAACAATTATCCAATATATCGTCCTCGTTTTTCTAATGGCAGACTAAATTCTAGGTACTTTGGAAAGCTTCAAAGGAATCAAGAATAACTTCTTGCGGAATCAAAGCCCGTCCTTCGTGCTATCAAGCGAATCATGCGGAGTTTTGCAGACCTTACTCTCCAAGAGGGATCACACCGAAAAGTTTAGCGGGTTCAAATTAGAGCTCTTTGAGGGCCATTCTTGTTTCCTCGGTAACGTTGGTGAATCCAGCATTGGGTCATTTTGGAGCCATCCCTATAAAAAATTGGAGCCGCCGCGCAGACGCTGGATTGCCACTTTAGCCGCTGCGACGGCCTTCAGTTTTGATGGGGATGTTATTGGACACAGAGTTTATTAGATAGGTCCAGCGCGCACCACCTAACCGATCACGTGCCCAGAGAAGCAGCTCGGCTTTCAATAGGTTTATCAGAAAGAAAACGATGGCCGTTAAGTATGACCTCTGAAGGAGGAAAAACGAAAGGAGACCTCCCGGTGGTAGCGATTGCAGCCCAGAACATTACCTACAGACGTGTGGATTCTGGTCTCGATCGTGCAACTCTTCTGCCGTCCACTGATCTGTCTCCACCCCAAACTTTGTCGTTCTGATGATTTAGAATTTGATGAACAGCGAAATTCTTTTCAGCAGTGAAAAGCAAATTGGGCAGCATGCCATCTCCCAAGAGGTTGAGGAGGTGTCGACTTTGGTCAAATCTCATACGTTCATCAGTTGTCGAAGGTTCGTGTTTTTTCTGTATTTTGTAAGGCTATATCTTGAGATCTTCCTTTAGGAATAGACGCATTGACGTCTCCTCAACTCTTACTGCTGTTGCTAATTTTATATAACAGAACGGCGCGTATATCATTTGAATTTTTCTCGCGTGGCATTATGAGGCATTGAACTTGAATGAATCATTATCTTCCCCGGCCTGAACAACTGCATATTTCACCAATTACCTAAACCATTTTAGGACTTTCCAAACTGCAGATTTCTTATAATGTCCGCATGACTCTCTTTTGTATACGGCGGTACGACTTTGTTCCTATCAACAACAATTGCTTACTTTAGTGTTGATTCAATCTTTCTTCTTAATAGTAATATAGACATGATTAGGTTTAAGCTGAAGTAAAGACTAATGAATTGGCTCGGAAATAATACTTTTAACATTATCTCAAGATTGTGCTGCCGTAATTAGGCCGGGCCCAGTAATTATAATTCTATCTGGCAGGCCAAGGCTTATAGCACTGCCCTGAGGCCCAACAGCCTGGCAAGTTCTGCTGCGGCAACTACAGCGCTAATGTTGCCTACCGTTGATATATTTCGCTTTAGTCGTAGTTTTACATACCTCCACTAAACTCAAGAACTCATCCGCTTGCTTACTCATTCACTTGCTTACCTACTTTCTTTCTTGTTTACTCCCTTTCTTTCTTACTGACTCGCTTACCTACGTACACCTTTACTTACTTACCAACTAACTTGTTTACTTACTTACCTACTGATTCCTTAGCACTACCTATAGGTACTAGGTACACACCTGTACTCTGGAGTATACGACACAAACACGTCCTGCTGTACCGGCATGGCGCAGAACAAGGACGCGATGTACAGAAGTACCACCACGCGCACCTGGTACGCGCCGAACGGTCCGCTCTTCTCCAGTACTTTGTCGAACTCCATGGTCATTGGTGGCGATCACTTCTTGTCCATGTACAATGTTTTAGTTTTTATAGTTTAGTGTCATTTATTTTTATGCATTTATTTATTCTAATTCGATATCAGGCGAAAAGTGCTCCAAAAAAAATCAATATTTTATAAAAAATGAGCGGATATGTTAATTATATAGATCTAGCTAGAAAAGAAAGCAACGGTTAGGATAAAAACTTGTGATAAAAATAAAATACGCTGGAGAGAAGATGTTGCAAAAGACAGAGGCAAAACTAACCCACAAGAAGCCCCTGAACTAGCCGTCGTACGGCTCAAGTTCGGCTATGGCTCTTCGGTCCAGCTAGTGTCCGACTCCGACACCTGGTCCTCAAAAGTGCCCGACTCCTAGGTACTGACTCCGACTCAGTAGTCTTTCTAGGCACAAAACAGCTCCCCCCCCCGTTCTCCCCCCCCCCCCAAAAAAAGGCGAACTTAGAACCAACATTGCTACGGTTCGTTCCGTACCTCATGAAAACATTCTTTCAAAACTATGAAGATTCCCAAACCGCACAAAAGTTATTCCTAATTTGAATATTTTGAGCCAACAGCCGAAGTCTAAAGGGGAGTGCATCAGGTAATACCGTACCATTGGCCTTAAATTTTCCAATATGGGTTTCGTACAGACTTGCTTACAACTATTAACCTTTCTGTAAACTCATTGTTATCATCTATAAACTTGTTTACCAAACTAGTATGGTACTGTATTAGTATTATTTTATGAAAACTTTCCTATGGGGAGTAATACATGTTTTTGTTGGTTTGGGCCCCGTCCTGCACGTGGCTTAAGAGGCGACCAAAGCAGGGTCGATTCCAAGCAACTAAACTTGTATCCCTTCTCACTGGGCACCGGCTGCTGCTTGGCAGGCGTATGAGCCTGGAGAAGGTGGGTTGTGGGAACCCGCATGCGAGGAAATGCGTATGAAAAGCGGATGAGCTCCATGGAGCCAACGGCAACCAGAGAGGAGATCACCTGGCTGTTGCCATAGCCGTGTGTCCGGCATTCCACAGTCAGCTCCTCTCCCTACCTCTCGATGGCACAGTCGAGACTCTATTTTCTCCTTTCTACTTTTTTCTCTTTACTGGGCTAATCCCGTGCTGTGAGCGACAGGGCTATGGGAGGTTGGTGGAGGCACCCACATGTCCACCGTGACTGCCGTCCCCAATAACCTGGTGAACCTGGAGGTTGCATAAGCCTTGCTCGCTATGCAGCTTTGCCGAGTGGGCCGTACTTCTGCCTATGCTATCATCTGTGTATGGGATTTCCTTTTTCTATTTTGTATATTTCTGTATATTTTTGTTTCTATCTTCATTTCTCTTCCACTTTGCGGTGATGTGGAAAGTAACCCGGGACCGGGTCGGGCTCGGGGGTGTTGTCTCCTTTATTACAATATTAGAGGATTGCATGGGAACCTCGCGAAGCCTGGCTTTGTGTCCCGTGGCGTGGATGTCGTGTGCTGTTCCGAGACGCTGGCGGGCAGGAGGCACGACGTGGAGCTTGCCTTGGCGGGTTTTCAGTCCCCTTTCTGCAGGCTGGTGGGATCGGGGCCTGGATTTTACGGCATGGCCGTCTATGTCCGCAGTGGTGTCAGTGCTTACCGGCAGTCAGCGCACGAGTGCACCTGTCATGAGATCATAGTTGTGAGGGTGAATGGCCGTTTGAATAATTTCTATTTATTCTCCTTATATCGGAGCCCTACAACTGATGATTCTCTTTATGACTGTTTGCTGACGGCGATGGCTTCGATCCAGAGTACGGATCCTAAGTCTGCGTTTGTTTTTTTGTGGGAATGTTAATGCACACCACAGGGACTGATTGGGACCTACGTCACCGACGGATGGCCATGGTGATGCTGCGTTAGACTATTGCACCTTATCTAGTTGTGTGAAGCTAATTCGTGGGTCCATGCATATTGCTGGCAATTGTCTCGACCTCGTTATGACTGATGTCCCGGACTTGATGACTGTGTCAGTTGGTTCCCCTGTTGGAACTTCAGACCACTCACATCTTGTTGTGTCATTGACCCCGAACCAGGCTGTTTCTCTGGTAGATACAAGGAGAGTGGAGTTCGTTAAGAGCAGGCCTAATTGGGAAGCTATTACTGGAGCAGTAAGGGCGTTACCCTGTTGCCAGATTGTTTGCAGTGAGGATCATATCTCTGAGCTCAACGACTTGACTGCGTCTATTTTGGAAAGATATATCCCGAAGAGGACTATTCTTGTGAGGTTTCGGGACAAACCGTGGTTCGATGAAAAATGTCGGTTAGCTTTTGAAGCTAAACAAGCGGCTTATCGGGCTTCGCGTGACCGCACGTTGTGGCAGACCTATGTGGATCGTAGGGCCGAGGCGAAGCGTGTGTATAAGAGGGCACAGAATCGTCAGAGGCAGCGTTCCAGGGAGTCTCTACTGAGTATTGACCATCCACACAGTTCGTGGAGTGAGCTAAAGGGTTCAGTTTTCCGTGCTGAACCTTTGTTGCCGCCCCTTGTTGGTCCCAGCGGTGGTATCATTGCTGATCCTTTGGCTAGGGCGGAACTCTCGCCGGCTCACTTTGACGGGAAGCAGAGCAGAGATGTGTTGTCATTGCCTCATGAATGTCACCCTGAACCTCGTGTAACATCTTTGGCGTTCAGATCTGATACAATCAGGGTGCTGCTTGAGTCTTGATAACTTAGCTATGGAGGTGTGGGCCCGGTGGGAATGTTTCCTCTGTTTTATAAGCAGCTTACTTGCGTTCTCACCCCTAAGCTTGGAGTGATCTTCTGGCGCCTGATACGGTTAGGAAATTTTCCCCGTAATTGGCGCACTGGGAATATTACTCCTATTCCCAAGAGTCCAGTCTCGCCTCATGTCGCTAACTACCGACCGATTACGCTGACGCTCATTTTGTCGAAGGTGTTCGAGAAATTGGTTGCTTCTAAGCGTGAACGTTTTGCTGAGGCTACGGGTTTGCTGCCTTGCATGATGGTCAGTTAGCGAACAGAACTGACTTGGGCTGTTGTTACGCACTGTTGTCGGTGTCACACCATTTGCAGTCTGCTCTGGATTGTGGGCCTGCGGCACGCCTTGTACAGCTGGACTTTAGCGCGGCGTTTGACAGGGTCAATCACTGAGGTCTATTGTACAAGTTGGGAGTCGCTTGGTGAGGGTGGTAGAGTTCTGTCAATCATTCGTGATTATGTTTCAGAACGAACGAAGAGTGTGCCTGTTGGTGGTATTTTGAGTCCCTCAGTGGCGGTGGAGTCTGGCGTCCCTCAGGGCAGCGTACTTGACCCGCTGCTATTCGTTCTGTACACTAGTAACATGCTCTCTTCGCTAGAGAAAGCGATGATCAACTATGCCGACTTCCACTTTGATAGCAGTGATACCTGTCCGCAGCATGCGTAATGATGTCGCCCAGTCGCTGCATAGGGATCTGTAGCATATTAGTGCATGGTACTCAGCCTGGAGTATGAAGATGAATGCCAGTAAGACCAAGTCTATGATTGTTAGTCGGTTTCGGACACCTTCACCGCAGCATCCACATCTAGAGATAGATGACACTTTGCTTAAGGAGTCTAGCTCCCAGGAGATTTTTGGTGTTGTCTTTGATAAGAAGCTTACCTTTGAGCCGCATATTAGAAGACTGGTGCCACGTGCTTCTAGTAAGATTGGGCTCCTGCGTAAGGTGAATTCTGTGTTTGGTGACGGTGAGGTTGTCCGCAGATGCTATTATGCTTTCTTACTGCCTATGTTGGAGTATTACTCACCGGTCTGAGTTTCAGCTGCTAACAGTCACTTGCGTCTGCTGGACCGACTTGTCAGTTCAGCCAGCAGGCCGTGCGCCGAAAATGACTTGGTGAAGCTGTCCCATAGGAGAGAGGTGGTCAGACTCTGTATGTTTTATAAGGTTCACAACAATGAAAGACATAGGTTGTATTCTTTTGTCCCGGCCCTCAAGGTCTCAAGGAGGATTACACGTGCTGCGGTTGACGTACACTCTAAGTTCACTGAGCGTGATACGCGCCTTAGAAGCGTAATTTCACGGACGTGACAAGATTAGGTCTTAAAACCAAACGGGATGTCTGTATTTACAAGTATTTTTCAGCTTGCAACGAATAACCTACAAATGCTGAACAACTATTGGATTGATATCAGTCGGGTTAGTTCCTCAACCTTTGCCGTGAGGCTAGTAACGTTTCCGTGAGGTTAACATTGCGTATCAAAAGAGCTCTTTCCGTCTCCTTACTAACGAAAGGCTTAACCATCTCTTTCATGCCGTTACATATAAATTACAATTCAATGTAGAGTTATTCTTACGAGAGAAGTAAATTAAGGCCTAATTCATGAAAGAAAAAGTCAATAGGCTAATCTTGGACCACCCGTAGGAATAGCACTATGCGTGTATGTATCATAGAAGATAAGCCATGTATACATACAGTAGTAGCGACAGTCCTGAAGTGTCGGTTGAATAGCCTAAATCAGTTCTTGGTAGCTGGTAGCTAACAATAATGTTGTTTGAAACATCACAGAGACCTTCACATTGATCGAATTCTGAGAGCAAAGGAAACCGGAGCCATCGCAGAAACCGGTCGAAACCGCAGCTCAGACCAACCTCAACGATAAGAGTCTGAGGCACCGAGCCCTGACCACAAGTGGATCCATACACTGCCACCTGAACCGCATCATTTTTGCTTTACCACAGCGACTAACATCACGTCTTGGAAATGACGCCTACTTGCAAAAGGCTCTATCACTGTATCAAAAAACACACAGTATCTACGGCATAATTATCTAGCAACCAATGGCTGTTCTCCGTTGGGGGCTCAGTGCCTCTCAAACTCTTGTCGCTGAGGCTGTGCTATGCTACAGGCTATGGGTTTCGGCAAGGACTCTATTGTCTTTCACCCCAAGACAAATGCTGGGGCTAAACTATACACTCGCACGCTCAACTTATGACTGGACCTTCAATTCGCAAGTTGTCCCAATCTGCTGTGAAAGTCGAATGACGTCCGAGCTAAACGTCCGTTCAGCGTGCAAGTCCATAGCGCAGCTCCGGCACTAGGAACGGCCACAATCTGCAATCGCGACAGCTTCAAGTACCGCGATAACAGCTCAGACTGATTTGCAGAAACAATCAAGAGGGCAATGGGCATTAAGTACAGATAATAGATGCAATGTAAATATATACATCTGGTATCAATAAAGTCGGTAGCTACTTGATAATTGATAAGATTCGATTCTGTGTTTTTAAGATGGGGGAAATCCTGAAATCACCGCCGTGACCAAGCTGAACCTACCTACCACAGCAGGCACACGATGTAACCAGGGTTGCGGAGTTGCATGGATAAAGTCCGACTCCGACTCCTGTTTTTTTTCAATTTTTTCAACTCCTTGCAACCCAAAAATGCCATTTCATTGGCTCCGACTCCTGGTTTTAGCCAGTTTCGAACTATGACTTACGGCCCCATGAATTTATCGACTCTGACTTCGCAACCCTGACTGGAAGTGAAAATTATTACGATTTTACCTACTAAAACTTCACCTTCGGGTGCCAAATCAAATCGCAAATGCGCACTCATCAACCCCAGCGCGTCTTGTTCGCAGCTGCCTACCTATCAAAGTACCGTACCGACACCACAAAATTTATTGAAGAGAATCATTAACGCCTGCACAGCGGAGTCAGATATTTCTGTTTTTTCTGGAGGGGGGGGGGGAGGAGGAGGCGGGAGTCGCAGTTCGAGTCCGATACTCGCTTATCTCAGGAGTCAAAGAAAATGAGACCATTTTGGTAAAATTGGAGTCGAAGGTTTTTGAGGGCCAAGAAGTCAGACTCGGACACTAGCTGGGCCCTGGAGTCGGACTTGAACCATTCGGTTCTCAACTCTGTGATTCACATAAGGGATCACGGATCTTGACAATGAATCCTCCGCTGACCCAGATCGGGCGACACAACACTAATTAAACTGACCAGATGGCACACTGCTACAGCTATAGTGCAAATCCCACTATACCTTCTTACAATCAGCAGTGTCTGATTCTACACTTGTAACTTAACCCTATTCACACCAGGCTGTGATATTTCGGTACAAGGGTTTTTGTTTAACCTGTATTCCTACGGGGAAGAATCTTTTGAAGCGAGGCACTCAAGCTCGGCACAGAGAAAGTCAACACTTTTCATCACACGCGAACGAAGTGGGTGAGGTGATAATGTTTTCGTTCAAGATTTAAGCATATTTGTCTGTGCACCCAAAAAGAGAGAGAAGGAGTTGAGCAGTATTCACAATCTTTCTTTTACAGAGAGTCAGGTGGGTTGACCTAGATGTGAAAAATATCAGAACTCTCGAGTAAGCTGGCCATCAAAAATATCGCCGTTGAAATTAGACCCAACCACCGCGGATGATGGTCATCAGCCCTTGAGCTTTCTAGTTTGACACTACTGTTCTCTTGAGTGGAAGCTACTAATCATGCTCTTTCTACGAGAAGGGATGTTTCATTGAGACAAGAGGTTAATGAGATATGTTAGGATGATGTAGAGTATTGACTTACGAAGTCTGCTGTACTGGTCTTTAACATGCCCTACTATAAGTTGGGGAATGTTACAAGCAGAGATATTCTGCCGTCTTTTCTATAAGCTTGAGACTTCCGAGAAGATAGGTATCTCGCGTTAACGTGCATTTATCAGCGAAATTTGCCAAACGAAAGCAGTGCTAGCATATGGTGTGTGTGTGGCCGCAGGCCAGCTAAGTCTGTTCGGCGGCTGAAGAGTCAGTGTACGTCAGAGTATCGTTGAGGGATGTTGCCCTACGCTGCGTACTGCGGGCTTTCTGCGAGAGCTCTCCATAACCAAACAAAATTTATTACTCGATTGGACAAGCAACAATAAAAAGTACGCTAGAGCGAGGTTGCTACGGGTGCGGGGATATTGAATCACTACAGTTATCTTAGCACAGGCGTTTGCTAACCCATCAAAATTATTCACTAAAAGGAATATAACAGATGTTTCTGCATTATATACCGGTAGGTACGTTTTTATGGTCAATTAATACTGAAGACACCGAAGACTAAATTATGTTAGCCACATGTGCCGTCCATATCGTTTTCTCTGAACCAGAGCAGGAGGCAAGAGAAGCGGCTGGCGCTACAATTTATTTATTTATTCAACATTTATATTTCCAAAGACGGGAGGTGTTCTTGGATTATTATATTACAGCTTACAGTAAAAATTGTGTGTACATTAATTTGTTAGAAATATTACAAGAGGAGGACGAAAAAAAAAAACAGATTAGATGCCTTTATAAGCTAAGATAACCTACCGTACATACTGTAGAATAAAAGCAGGGTTCCGGATTCGGAAGGTACCCTAAAAAAAATCAGGTCCCGTAGAAGCTAGGACCGAAATTCAGCTTCTACGCTGCACGATGGCCCAAAATTTTGTTAGGGCAGATAGTCTGACTTCGGCTCTAGGATTACAATTCCGACTCCGACTCTTGTGGTATGTGCTGTAGATCGTTTACGCTGGCACCAGCTAGAGAGCATGTCTGGCTGGGGACGCATTCCACGGCCGCAACAACAAGGGGGCATTGTATGGCACTGGGAACCCAGTCTCCTGCCAATGAATGGTGAGGACACCGAGGGCATAGCGGGGTTACGCCTCACTGTGATACAGCCAGGGTTGCGGAGCCGGATGGACAAAGTCCGATTTTAACTTCAAGATTCAGCCAGTTTCCGATTTTGATTCATTGGGTCCCATTAATGATCGACGGATACCGAACTACATTCATTTTCTTAGAGAAAATGGGCCTACGGTACCGCTACTGACTCTGACTCCTCGTTCCAACCATTTTTTTACTCTGACTCCAGGCCTTCAGAAATGTCAGACTCCCACTAACTCCAACTCCGATTTTGCAGCCCTGATGGAAAGTACAAAATAACAGGCAAGTCAAATGTACAGTAAGTGAACTTACATTAAGAGGTAACTTTTAACATGCAGTTACCTACATGTAGCTCTTGATAAGGAATGAGGAGGAGCGAAAGTAAAATATCACGTCAAAACTGAGAAGGAATAATTCAGTTTACAAATAGTGAAAATATTTCATATAAGGTTATATTTAATACGAGACAGTGAACGAACACAGAGGCCCATTCACAGAGAGGAGACGAAGTCAAGGTTTTGGTCCCTATAACGCAATTGTCATCATGTCCTCGTCAATGTGAAGTTTTACATTATATTAAGAAACACTATTGCCGTAACACTAGGACCATCGACTCTCGTAACAGCTAATACCAGGCTGTGTTACTTTGCTACAAAGGCTACTATCCTCGTAGGAATACCATGGGGCAAAGAATCTTCGTAAAAGAGGCACACTTTTCCCCTTTGGATTACAACAGGACAGCGAACCCTCCTAACTTAGAAACACTTTTAGTCTCCGAAATACAAAAACAGAAAAGTTTTAGCAGAGTAGGTAGCACAAACTGGCTAAGATAGACTAAAAGAACTAGGGCTGCATTACAACTCAGAAGAACAACTGTGCCTACTCATGAGGAGCGTCAGCCAACAACACACAGTAATGATGTCGAGAGGTCAGCAATAACGACTGCACAGCAGACAACTGGCGAAGTGCAGACTGCAGACAGATGAGGCTCAACTGCAGAGCTGAGCTGTGCCACTGTATCAGAGGTAGGTACCTACTTGATCATTCCTTGTAGATAGCGAGATTCATACGAGCATCGCGTGATAAGGCGCGGTTACGATGACCATGCAAATATATATGTAGCTATATGTAGACAGTATTAATATCAGATTTTTAGTTCCACTCACGCTCGGTATTATCCACGAGGGAAGCTCACAGTCCTCCCGTTTTTTCGAGTTCGATCAATAATTGGGGGCTCTCGGGATTCGAACCCGGCGACTCGTGCAAAGCACGGCACAACTGCATTCATGCGCATAGGTAGGCCTATATGTTACGAACTGCTATATACTCAATATATGTGCATAAGTCTATACTCTTAGTGTAGAGTGAGGACACAGTCAGATCACGCGTCTCGTCAGAAATATAAATTTTAACCTAGTACCATCTGTCTCGGTACCGTCATGAGCTTTTGCCAGTTTCATGAAATTACGTTGAGTCCTGAGGAAAATCCATGTATTGAACGTCAGCTGTAAAAACGCCGTATTTTTAATATTTCATATGCAAAAGACGTTGTAAAAAATTACGCAATAGCTAAATACAGGCCTGTAATCTTAGTAGGTGCAATGTGTACATGAATCTATGCTAACAAAACAAAATCCACTGTGTGGCCTCTTCAACATGAGACACGGTAGCGTCAGCTTCTCCATCCTAACGAAAGACCAGAATCAGCAAGAATCGGGCAAAAAAAAAAAATAATAATAATAATGGAGTGACTTAAGTCTGGGGAAAGTTGGTCTGTGTTCAATGAACTTTGCATAACGTGATTTTTTTTTTCGTCAGTGAAGATCTATAGGCTACTCACAGCAGTAAAAATTTATTTTGATTTTTTTTAGAAGATACAATAACACAAAAAAAAAACTGTGGCGAGGGCGGTTCGGACCAACGCAGCAATCTAGGGTTAGTTATAAATAAAACAAAAGCTATCTGAGAGCCCATATCACGGCCAAGCAAGGCAAGGTTACGAAAAATTATGATTGGTTCTGAGACCATGATTTTCTTTGTATCAACACCAAAATCCAATTGTTTGTGCCCTTCAACAGTTTTAGCAGCTTCAGAAATTGTTTTGAAGATCGGTTGCTAATTTTTAGAGTTATGCTGATAACAAACATTCAGACAAACATTAGTCAAATCACAAACGGACCAACCCGATCATCACCAAAATTGAATCATTTAGCAATGTCTTTTAACATTACTAACAACTCCTATCAATTTCATAAAGATCCATTCACAATTGTTTTAATTATTGTGCTAAATAAGCATAAAATTAAAAACAGTGACATATTACCGAACGAACAAACAGATCACCACAAAAATTTGGTCCGGATACATATAACAACTCATGTAAATTTCATAAAAATCTGTCCGTACCTTTTTGATTTATGGCATTGAGAAAAATAAGGCGGACAAACAAACAAACGGATGGACGGACCTTCACCAAAACTTCATCATCTGTTCCTCTTAACATACCTAACAATCCCTGTAAATTTCGTCAAAGTCCATCCATACTTTTTGAGTTATCTTAGTGACAGACAGACAAGCCCGACGAGAACTAAACCTCCTTGATGGAGGTACCTACCGTAATAAACGTTTAGACCATCGCTAAACTGTACCATTCCGCTAGTACTAATATCGTTTGTTCACTCATTCTTTGTAGGTATAGGCACCCATTGCCCATAAAATCTACAGTATAAGCGGGACATAAGAACCGTGACGGCCGCAAACAAGGTCGTAACACCGACAGCGTATATCATCCTGCACGCTGATTATGCGGCGGAGGTCACAGTCACCTGAACCATTTCGATCCTCTCAACTCGGATTTCCTGAAAACTCCGTCATCTACGTAGGTATGTGGCTATAACCTTCATAGACACAGCGGCAGTAAAGGTTTCTTCCAGGGTATAAAAACGTCAAGTTGGTGTTGTGAGCGTATTGCCTATTGTGGCCATACGGAATAGCCAACAACGAGTTGCCTCCACAGTGCACGTAGACGGTTGTAACTGGTTCATCTGGCAGTTTTGTCATATAAGATTCCAGTAAATTTTCCTATACTTCAACTTTTACCTCCGCCAAAGAGGTTATGTTTTCGGAGGGTTTGTCTGTTTCTCATACTGTTTGTCAGTCTATCACCAAGATAACTCAGAAGGTTATACACGGATTTTGACGAAATCTACAAGGATTGTTAAGTATGTTAGGAGGAACAGAAGATTTACTTTAAGTGCAGATTAGTTCATCCGTTTATTTCTTTGTTTGCCTGCCTAATTTTTCCTCATGCAATAAATCGAAAAATTTTGGACGGATTTTTATGAAATTTCCACGAGTTGTTAGGTATAACACGAAGAGTAAATGAACACATTTATGTGGTGATTTGTTGGTTCGTTCGCTAGTGTGTCACTATTTTTAATTTTATGCTTGTTAGCACAACAAGTTAAAAAGTGAGGAATGGATCTTTATGAAATTTATAGGAGTTATTGATAATGTTATAGGACGTAAATGATTAAATTTTGGTCATGATCGGTTGGTCCGTTTGTAAGTTTGACTTATATTTGTAAGTAGCATAACTCAAAAATTATGAACGGATCAAGAAAAGTAGTGAAACTGTTAATACTGTTAAAAGACACAAATGATTCGATTTTGGTGTTGATACAAAGAAAATCATGGTTTCAGCCCCAATTTGAATTTTTCGTTACCTTTGCCTTGCTTGGAGGAGGTATGCGCTCTCAGAGTGCTCTAGTAGGTATGTCATGTTGCCAAAATAAATCTTGTTATGTCTGCGGTACTTTGAAACACTTGAACGCGATATTTGCGGAATAACCTGGCTCCACCAATCCTGGTAAAGCTATCAGAATAATTAAGCTTTTCTTTCATCCCGTTACAATAGACTATACGTTACTCGTCATATGTTATGCCTATGACAGGGACAAATTAATCCATGAAAAAAGAGGTAACTCTTCAGCACACGGCTGAAAAACGCCCCGTAGGAATAGCATTACTGAATTGACTATACGCTTATGGTCACTGGACCGGTAAAGAGTTAATGATTGCCGCAGCAGCGTCACCATCTCAGCTTGAGAGGCGCACCGTATCTCAGAATCAAGTACGTCATGTTCGTTCATTTTTTCATCTTTCAATTCCAGACTGTCAGTAAAGTAGGTAACAATTTCTTCCTTCCTATCTGCAGATGGTTTCAGAATTTTCCAAACACCTACGACTACGAAGCAGGGTAGTGGAGTCGGAGTTGGTCAATTTCGGGGTTCAGAAGTCGGGAGTCGGAAACTGGCTACAACCAGGCAACAGAGACGGTAAAAATCGGCTATTTTTGTTTAGAAAAAGAGTCAGAGTCGGTCACTCAGGGTTCCAATGAGTCAGAGTCGAAAATTGGCAAAATCCAAATGTCGGAGTCAGATTTAGCCCAACTGACCCGGGAAAAATGCGACGCCACGAAGTTGCTTCAAAGCTTTCGAATTTGGTAGCCCAGCGTAACTCTGCAGCGGCAAGTCTCTCGCGAGGGTCAAGCCCTGGACACAACCTGGCATAACGCAGGGCATTAACTGCTTTATTATTAATATGACAGCCTCCTCCAGCAGCATTCAACTTTGTATGGATACAGTCAATGAAGATACTGAACAGAATGGGAGAAAGTAAGCCTTCTTGTCGTATAGATACCAATAGTCATGCCAAATACTGATGACATTCCCGCCCCCATTTTACGTAGCATTTCTGAGTTTGAAACTAATACTGTAATTTTTTACAACGTAAGGAGGTATTTCTTTCTCCAGCTGCCTTAATGTCTAGACAACACAAATACATTGGAGAGCCACAGTCGGTGAAATAATTTATAATTTGTTTAGTGCAAAGACAGCTATTTCAGTACCATGTTGTGCTTTAAAGCCAAATTGGTTATCTGCAGTGCCCATATGCACTGACATCCGCCGGCTCTTCCTGTTCATTCCCGAGTGCAGCTGCCCTTGTGCATTTGCCCAGCGTCGTGCAAGGGATCCGCACTGCTTACGATATTCTACCTATCCCTCCCCTTTCTCTATTCATCACTAGTGTAGGACATACACATATGCAAGGGATCCGCACTGCTGACGATATTCTACCTATCCCTCCCCTTTCTCTATTCATCACTAGTGTAGGACCTACATGTATGCAAGGGATCCGCACTGCTTACGATATTCTACCTAGCTATCCTTCTCCTTTCTCTATCCATCACTAGTGTAGGTCCTACATATAAAATTTATATAGATTTATCGCCTAAGGAGCCAATAACTTGGATGTCGTATTTCAGATCACTGCATCACTCCCAGGTGAGACACCGTTCCTCTGAGATCGTGTGCATGGTCGATTTAAGTGATTTAAAACAAAATAGCGATGGTGAGGTGGGCTACCTCACGAGACGGCAGATTTCTTATTTTACGGGGTGGGTTCGCAGTTAATGTCTTGTACCGGGCTCTTAGGCGTAGTTGCGGGCATTCCGCGCTGCACAGTTGTACCGTGGTACCCGGGATCGATTCCCACACCAGGCGCAGTCTTTCTCAAGGCACTCGGCGCGCTGAATTAGCGCATTTGCTTGTGCGCATAGGCTAGCTATCGTGGGGGTACCTGCCCTAGGGTGGGGGGTGGCTGGTCGTTGAACCTTCCGTTTCGGCGCCATAGTTCTAAGCGACCAGTCAACGGCTGCAGCTGCACTTACTCCTATGGGGCCAGTTGGTCTATGTCTGCTGCACGAACTAGTGCGAGTGGATTTCCCAGTGGAGGGTGCGGTCAAAGTTGACTTTACATTCTCATAAAATGAAAGCTTTGATGTCACATCTTGTTGCTGGTAGGACTCAAAAGCGAGATTCACACGAATTAGGTAAATATTTAATATGCCACACAACTTCCGGGATTTTTGTAAAATTTTTGAGTGAATGTATATTTGCAAGTAAAACTTGTCCAGCGTTCACACGTATCTATAACATACCAGCCGTTGAAGAGACTTTACCCCGTAACATTAGGCAGCCAGTAAGAAAATTAGCAAGTAGAGTTACAAGATTCCGAGGGCTGTATTAATAAGCTTCAGAGGGAACCTTGTCCGCACCAGTAGCTTTATTATTTATTAGTTCTAAGCGAAACGAACGATACGATCTGATCCCGCCCTAATGTCTATCGGTCAGTATTGCCCTGTACGGCAGGGGTTCCCAACCGGTGATGACCACACCCCCTAGGGGTCCGAGCTCACCTTTTATGAGTTGCGAAATCTTGAATTAAGAAAGTCCTGCATAAATTAACATAAATAAATTTACTGCACAAATTCGATATTTCTTTTTTATCACACGAGAGTAATTAATTTTCTAGGGGATGCAAGAATACATGAACATTTTCTATGGGTACCAGGTAAGGAAAAAGCTGAAACCATTCCCCTACGTCATCTATTTTAGATCTTCCTGTGAGCAACATTTTCTTTTTTTTTTCACCTGCAGACAAGTAGCTAATAAGTATGGACTACTAGACAAATAAAAAGGTAAATAGGTAGAATAAAACAATGAGGAAGAACGACCCAGAAAGCTAGTAAATAAATTACTAACAGTTTTCGAAGGCCATGAGAAATCATGCCGACTTGCGTCTCACGTGTACGGACGAGAACTTTGGTAACGAAGAAGTTAGGCCTAACTGATATCCCCCCAAAGAACTTGGTCCCAATACCTGCTCTAAAACGAGTGTTGTAAAACCAAAATTCATTTCAGTACAAGTTTAAGAATTCATTCTTCTCGCTCACAGATAACCCTCATTGTCAAGCCCGTTTTGTTTGTGAAAAATTGCATTTCATTTGAAACTATGAGGTTCCTATGATAATTAGGAATGATTTTACTAGTTTCATCAAACTGCCATAGCAGCTATTTAGGGTTTTGAGGGAGTGGCCAAGTGTACCTACGCGTATGGCTATCTAGTTAGTGTTAGCCGATGGATAAGTAATTAACGAACATCGCAATTTATAAGCAGTTTTGCCGGAAATCTAGCTTATACAAAATTGCTAGATAGATAACTAGCAATTTACAGAAACTTGTTACATATCTCGCAATTTGCAAGAAATTTTGCTCATTGTCTTGTAATTTGTTCGAAATCCTGCTGAATTTCCTCGGCTTCTGCCGGGTGACACAAGCGGCTTCTCAAACATACAAACGGAAAGGCAACAACTTAGAAATGTTTGATGAGCAGCGCGTGGACCCCCGCAGCTGGGCCGACACTTGCGTGTGGCCGTTGCCTGGCTGCTGCATGTCACCTGTATGGACGTTATCACACCGCACTCACTACAAGAACATGTGCACACTACTCTAGGTCTAAAGTATGGACATCACAAAAGCCACGCTAAATAAATGTATTTCAACAACTCAATAATATCTATACCTACAGAAATGAAGTGCAAAGTGTAAAGCACGTCTCCGAGCTGCAGCTATTGATTGTGTTTGTACGATCAGCTCATTGACTGAGTTAATTCTCTTCCTTTTCTTCCTTAGATATTTCTGTGTTTCTGATGTAATGGCACTAGCTCATAGAGGGCCGGGACGTTAGTCCCGGATGCTCTATGGGAATGGATCGGTCCATGGCTGAACTACGTTAACAGGTTAACTCATCGCTTGACCATTTTGAGACGGTTCTGCGCATCTCCCTGTGTGACGTCACGTGGGGAAAACGCTCGTGAAAATCGTCAGTGTTGCTAGAGTATCGATATCATTTGTAATTTTTTTTTTTACGATATTTCCATTATATTGGATGTCGTTTGAGGTTTGGCTGTTCTGAACATGTTGATAGCAATATATTAAAGTTTCATCGTATTCTTAAAGAGCTACTGGTGTTGCAAAAAAGAGCGTTTGGACTTGTAAATGAGCCAACTCACGTTCCACTGTGGCAGGCCGCATGTGCTTTAACTATTTTTCGCCTCAGCAATATGATTACCGCCTATCTGTCATCAGTACAAAGCAATTAAAGTAGGAAAATGTGCATCTGTGAGTTGTTGATGCCGCAAATGATGCAAAACTTTTTCGTTTTAGCAGGTATTTCGCTTTGGAAACAAGGCCTCAGGGCGTAGCACTAACGGCTTCTTGATTCTCAACATTCTACTATTTCTCTTTTTAATGGTTCAAAAAGCACTCATAATAATTATGAGTGATACAATTTTCCTTTCAGGCTTACCCAAGTAACTCCAGTCAATACTCATTTTATTCAGGAATTTCATGAAAATTACATAAATTGAAAAAAGCTCGATGTTTGTACGCCAAAGCGTTTGTAATGAGAATGGCCTGGATTAAGTTTTTTCATTATCTCAACAAGAAAATTGAGACAAGTATTATGGGATATTGTTTTATTACTGTTGCCGATGACACACGCTAGTCAAAAGAACGAGTATCGTAATATTTTCCTCCAAAAGTTAATTATGTTGAACTCTTCTAAGCATAGCTTTGAAATTGCCATCAAATGGCGTGAAAATGTTTACCGTTAGTTCAGTTTACTCAGCTGGTGCCGTTAGTTAACCGTCCGACGTATCATTATATCTGGAGAGAATTATAATTCAAAATCCTTTGCGAGTGTGTGCTACCTATTTATATTTAAAGGAGCAAATCAAAACATTCGGAACAATAGATGGCGATACTCGTTCTTTTGAATAGCGTGTGGCATCGACGTGAGACAGGAGGTGCTCCCTCTTCGGAATATAGAGATATGTAACGCTGAGACCGGAAAATCACACCCATCCGCTTGACAATTGGATTTTCTTGTTAAGATAAGCCCTTTATATGTTTTAATACAATAAATTCGAAGCTAAACTTTTTAAATTTGTACCTAAAAATTACTTTTAGAGCTTTCAAGTCTCGTCCCACCTGATGGACGTTCAAGTGAGACTTTTCGGTAGCAATGCAGCGATAAAAATTAAGCAGAATTGAGCGCGATGTGACTTACTATAGCTTCGCTAGTAATTGTTCTTTTATCAATGCTCTATCACGCATTAATTTAGTTGAGAGATTATATATTAACTTACACTCCTACGTTAATAGTAAGCAAAGTGTTCACTACTATCAAAGTAATCAAACCAATTTCAACTTTCAATTGCGACATGATTTTCGCGCTGTATCCTAATTGTTTTTTAAAACGCGTTCTTTTTGCTATTATATTTGACAGTGGAGTGCACTAGTATATAAAACAGTAATGTGGGGACGAATAACAACCTATGTTAATGTAATGCCGAAGAAGCCGTAGCTATGTTGCTGTACTTGATTCCTTCGTCGTTGAGCTCATTTATTTGACGTTCTATTACTTTATATCTCACAAACGGATATTTGCACGGTGAAGTTAACAGCTGTGACTGTGTGAAAATGATTACCATTGTTTCTCCTCCATGTAAGCCCTCGCTCACTGTATTTATAAAGCAATCGATGGGTTGGAAAAATTGAACACGGACTATAGTCTATCTCCCCACGTGACGTCACAGCTGAGATGAAGTGGCGGGTCTGGTAACCCGACCTGAGCGTGAGTCAACCTGATAACGTAGTTCAGCCATGGATCGGTCGGTACGTCTAGTTTCTAATCTAATTGTAAAAGTCATTCCTGCCATCAAACAATTTAATCTCAACAGCTCAATACAGGCGTATGAATGTTATAGTAAAGTGAGGAAACAGCAAGAGCCATTTGTATCATCTGCAGTCTTATATACTAGGTACCGGTATCTAACAGCTCTATATACACGTATGAATGGAATTGAAAATTAGGGACATAGTAAGAGCAATGCGTGTTATCATTAAAATCGATCGTAGCACATAACTAGAATTATTATCTAGCCTATGTTGGGGACACATAGCCTACAATGAGCATCAACACGACATGGCTCACAACCTAAAGCTGGTACTGCATATAAGGTGCAGTTTCCTAAGTGCCGAACGCGTCCGGCAATGCCTATAGTAAAGGCCAAGTCAACGCATGCATAGACCAGCTAGGACATCCACATGCATTGGTTCGCGCTACAGCAGCGGCCATCATCAGGACCAACTTGAACCAGAGCACTCTGAGAGCGCATACCTCCGCCAAGCGAGTCAACGGTAACAAAAAATTCAAATTGGCTCGGATACCATGACTTGCTTTGTACAAACTCTAAAATCTAATCATTCGCGCCTTTTGATAGTTACGCTTGTGCAATTTTCTCGAAGATCTGTTCATAAGTAACTTTCTGAGTAATACTGCTAACAAACGTTATGACAAACATGAGTCAAACATACAAACGAACAAACCGATCTGCATAAAAATTTAATCATTTATGTCTTTTAACATTACTAACAATCCCTATAAATTTCATAAAGATCCATTCATTATTTTTTGAGTTATTGTGCTAACAAGCATAAAATCCAAAACAGTGACAAACGAACGAACAAACGGATCATTACCAAAATTTGGTCATTTACTCTTTGTTATATACCTAACAACTCGGTTTAATTTAAAAAAATCCATCCATAATTTTTTGAGTGATGGCATTGAGAAAAATGAGGCAGACAAACAAACAAACAAACGGATGGACACATCTTCACTAAAAGTTAATCACCTGTTCCTCCTAACATACCTAACAATCCCTGTAAATTTCGTCCAAATCGGTTCGTAACTTATTGAGTTATCTAGGTGACAGACAGACAAATAGACAGACACAGAGACAGACAAACACGACGAAAACATAACCTCCTTGGCGGAGGTAAATATAACCGATCTTAACATTGATGTTAACAGTTGCTTTAAAAATGATACCTAATGATAAGTGGAGAAGCACTCTGAGAGCGCATACCTCCGCTAAGGAAGGCAATGTGAACGAAAAATCCAAAGTGTTCTTGAAATCAGGAATTTCTTTCTATCACAGGCAAAATTTAGCAATTTCTGCCTTTAAACATTCATAACAGTTCCTGTAATTTTCTTGAAGATAAGTCCGTAATTTTCTGAATCATATTCTGACAAACATAAAAACCTTATATAGAGAGATATATACCTGCAAACGGACTAACGCGTCATCACAAAAATGTGGTCAGTTGGTCTTAGTAACATTCCCAACAATTCCTGCAAATTTCATAAACATCTGTTACCAAGAGAGAACAGGCAGACATAAACACACTATTGGACGGATCTTCACCAAAAGCTAATGATGTGTTCCCCCTAAACCGACCTAACTTCCCCCCCCCCTAAATTTCACAAAGATCCGTCCATAACATTTTCAGTTATTTTGGTGACAGGCAAAATACTACAAAATCATAACCTTTTGGGCGGAAGTAATGATAAAAATGAACAATTTGCTAATCACTTCATTTGCCATTTTCTTTGGCCTAAAGTAAATGTAAATTAAAGGGCTCTTGGTTTACTTGGGGTGCGCTTGCTATTCGATGGAGGTGTACAGACGTCTGAGTTTCTACTAGAATTTAAAATTATTACTTTTATCTACAGTTAGAAGTAGCGAAGCTAGCACTGCTCATTAGTACGCTACAGTGCGTGTCTTAACGCCATTATTCCATGGCCAGCACCCAGGCCCTGGGTATGGATCTCTACTGGTCGATTCGGTTAGGGGTAGATGCGAGCGATAGGGCTCAGGGCTAATGGAGAACATCGGTAGGGCCAATTAGG
The DNA here is from genome assembly GCA_001587735.2 of Parhyale hawaiensis. Classification (NCBI taxonomy): domain Eukaryota; kingdom Metazoa; phylum Arthropoda; class Malacostraca; order Amphipoda; family Hyalidae; genus Parhyale; species Parhyale hawaiensis. The sequence continues at coordinate 1,942,770 of LQNS02278089.1, read as the reverse complement.
TCTTGGTAGGACTCGCTCTTGTGTACAGGGAGGGCTATACTGCTACGAGTTCGATCTTCCTTTACCACCCCAAGTCGTAGTGCATGACCCACAGCTCGTCGAGATCCGATACCATCAGCTAGGTGCTTCGCTGTGCGTCTATAGAGATCATCTCTCAGGTAACGAGGGACTCTCTCCTCTCGACGACGCACATATTTTTCGGTTCCTGTGGCAATTGGGAACGATTTGCTTGCACGTGGAGTTCCTCAATGCAGTAGCTACATGTTCTTGCCATTCTTTCGGGCACATGGGAATCTAGCAATTCCTGTCCTTTGAGTACTTTTGCGTTCCTTATGGTAGGCTAATGCACGGGTCCGTTCTGACAGCAAGAAGGGAACTACATGCAAGGCATTCTCAAGTTGGGTTTAGCTGCTGCAACACCTACCTACATCTGCGCTTTTCGTACCGCCGTAAAATCAACATTGTGAATTGTTTGTGAAATGGGAACGGAACCTCATTAGAGGACTTATCGTTTGTGAGATAATAGAAGATTCTGAAACTTTTGTTAATTACTTTTACAGTATAGTAGTCGAATGACTCATCATCAGTACCTACTTATATGTATAGAGTGGCATTAAAGGGTGATGTATTGTATGTACTTGCCAAAATTATGCTGTTGTTATTGTTACGTGTTGTGTGCGAAAGACAATTGCTCGTTGTACTACCTATGTTTACATAGTTGTATCCCGCACGCAAGACGACTTTGTTTCTTCCTGGAAGTTGAAGCATTTGGTTCTTATAATAACTAAAGACTTCACTGTGCATAAACACAACCGTAACCAGTTTTCAGGTAGGTAGGTAGGTACAACACAACATATTACCCACCGCATAGCTATACACTGTATGATTGGCGAGGCGCGTTGCGATCATAACCCTAGGATTACGAGCGCAGTAACAGAGACGTGTTGTAAACACAACCGTCTTTGTGCTACCGTAAAAGCGGGTGCACAGTAGAGTTCTTTCCTGCACATTGTGCAAAGTATTCAAACAAGTTGTTAGGGCCTTGCAAGAGCAACTGTGAGTTTATGAGTTGGATAAAATGTTAGCCAGCCTGTACTAAGTGCCACGGGCGATATTTGGGAGGCGGCTCTAAATCGGCTGTGAATTAAACTCAGAACGCTGCCGAGTTGATTACAAGGAATCAACAATACATAAAAAAAAAGTATTACAGCGTACGAGATGCGAAAGACTACCTATAGTGTAAACCCGACTTAACCCAAAAAACGTTTGCCATCCCCCGAAATCAAAGCCATGTTACCCTCCACAGTCCACAGATGAGCAGTTGGGGTTAGGTGACTTGCCTTAGCGCAGTGGAAGACTGTGGTGTAGCACAGTTCGGCTAACCCTGGGAAAATGATTGCAACACGCCTCACCACATTCATGCTCTTGATTAAAACTGCCAGCAGGGCGTGTCGCAATCAGCCGTTCTAGGTTACCGGTGCTACACCGGTGACCGAGAGGCCTGTTGTAATCAGCGTGCTGGGTAACCCCGGGTTACCCAGTGTTACCTCGAGGGTAACTCCGTCTCCAAAATCCGTGTCGCATGGAGCCATTTCCCGGCAATGAGACACGCCAGGCGGCGCTGCGCGGCAAGAGCGGAGCGTCATCAATGCTTATGCACTTTTGAATGGAAAAACGCTCATGTGTTCACACTGCAGGCGGAGCGTCGCGGCACGGGTGCCGCGGGTTCGGGATCCTCACTGGTATTTTTTGCTGCTCGCGGCAAGCGTCAAGTGCGACATATCCACTATTATTTGAAGGTATTTATTTCATTTGTACTCTCCTTTGAGTAGCCACAAGACGCTTTTCTGTTCCGATTTGCCCACGAAAAATTGTAGTCCGGTAATGTAAAAAAGGAAACGTTCAATTTGCTCACACGAGTTTTTTTTTTCAATTAAGGAAAATAATTAATTTCTACTGAATGTGCCCTTCTTCATTATTATTATTCTTTCTCCTCAGTGAGCTAGGATGGGCCATAGGCCACAGGGTTAGGTTAGTTTAGGTTCGTCCATCCTATGCTATGGGGCCAGGCAACCGCAAGAGGGCCCGTATAGGTTACCTCAGCCATTAGCTAGGCCTTCGGGACGTCTCTATTTCGTACCCACTTTAGTTCCTTCCCGATTTCATACTCCTACTTGTTCATGCTTTATTCTGCTCTTCCTCTTCTTCCCCCACTTGCTGTTCCCATGCGCGTTGATCCTGTGTGGGAACACCTTCGTGCATGGGTTCCCCGTTTCTCTTGGCATACTATATGTCCCTTGCTTTTTCCTCTGTGATATCGTTCTGCTCGGAAACGGAGGCTTAAACTTCCTCACTATATAACTATTATTATTATTCTTAACATCTCCAAGTCAAGCGATATTTTTCGAATTAGTTGGTTTCAGTTTTTGTTTGCATGCAATTTTTTACGCAAATTCAACGTATAAGAGTAATTAATTCTTTAATATTTTAATACAAAGAATTCAATGCGTTTCATTTTCATTCATAAATGTATTTTATCTACTACTAGAATCTATTGCATATTTCCACTGAAAACATGACAAAACCATTTGTTTTAAATTAATTTATTAAGCATCAAAAACTTGAAGTTTTAATCATGATACAAAAATCACGATCAATTTTCTCACCGCTTTGCAATTATCCCTTCTATAAGGGAATGAACTGTACCGTATCAAAAGTGGCCGGTTTCATTCTTGAATATGCGAAGAATCGCGACCCATATTGACGTAGGTAGTTCTTTGTACATATAGATGGTGGTCTTCTCCATACACTTCTCGCCTAGTGTTGACGGGATGCACCCAGTGTTTGTTTCTGTTTCTTGCTGTCTAGCGAAAGGTACACACCCACAAACTCCTCCATTGCGACTGATTCAGGTCTCGCCGCTGCGCTGATATGTGAACACCTTACCGCGCTGCTACGCTCAGCGCCGCTTCGCACCGCGCAGCGCCGCTTGTAGCGTTAACACCCTGCGAGATAGGCTAGGTGGGTAGCGAGGGGAGTAACACCATGCTGATGCCCAAGCCTCGCCACATATGCATCGAATAAATATGCCAATAATTACGTTTTGTGACCTGTGAAGACGTATTTTTCCTATACCTATCTGCATTACAAGTATTATTATTTTGTTGCTAGGTTATAATCGTCACGAAAAAAAATATATATATTTATTTACTTTACTGAGTGTTTAGATATTTCGATTGCGCTTGTTGGTTTGTCTCCATTTGGTGCTCTCGGCAAGTCGGTCTATAGAGTTTATGGAGAAAAGCCTTCAATTGGTGTAATTCATTAATTTCTTATGGAAGAAAGATCTGCAGGGACCTATTACGAAATTTTTAAGGGAACTTCATCATCATTAGCAATAATTATGAATAAATGTCTGTGTTTACATTACGTTTGTTTTTGTTTTGATTGCCTCGGGCCAGCGTTTTGTGAAATCCTGTCTCATTCATCTCTACAATAAAGTAACACCGAGTAACTCTGCGGGAATCCGATTACAACAGGCTCAGCCGGTCGCAACTCGTCACCGCTCAAATGATGACTGCGACACGGGTTACGGTCATGAAGGTTACCGCGCACAAACATCTATTTTGAATAAAAAAGAGAGAGCTAAACTCATTCAAACACGCAACGTATAAACTCCGCACACCAGAATAAGTAAATCAGATCAGTTACTTGGTACTTATATTGACAAAATTTCAATTAAAACGATATTTCAATGTCGTTGAGCTTACTCCACTCGTTGCTAGATGGCGCTCTAACGACCAATTTTCAACTGGAACTCGGGTTGCACTATCGTCTCTCACGACTATTTGTGTGGGCAGATCGTGTGCGCGTGAGCGGCGTTCACGTTGGTGCGCCGCGCTGCCCGCTGTATGGCTGATTAAGTTGGGTTAGGTTAGGTAATGTTAGGTAACGTTAGGTAAGGTTAGAGAGGTTAGATTGGGTGATGTTATGTTAGGTTGGGTTAGGTTAGGTTAGAAGGTTAGATAAGGTTAGGTTAGGTAAGGGTAGGCTAGGTTAGGTTTGCCTAGGTAGTGTTTATTTTAGTGGTGGCGCGCGCAGGAAAGCTTACGTGAACGCAAAATCGTCGTGAAAGACGATAGTGCACTCGGGTTGCGGTAACCTTTTTTCAAGGCGCGGTAGCCCCGTTTTGGCGTGATTCAGACTCAACCCACTGAAGAGCTTGGCCTCCAAATAATGGCACAACATGGGTAAACGCTATCATATTTGCTGCACTGTCCCTAATTTTTTTACTTTTAATCATAATTCAGTAAATAAAATACTTTCCTTTGTCAACTCAGGCGCAACAAGACCTCAGGTCTCTATGCGAATTTGAAGGCGAAGATATATATTTTTTACTTTTTAGCTATGAGGAAAAGAGAAGAAGAACTGCAGTCGAGCGGGTCGTAAGATGAATATTATCGGTTCTTTAAAAAGATACGTCCATCATTCGAACAAGTCCTACAGTGCAGATTAATTTAAAATAGGCCTACCCGTCCGCGTGCGATGTCTCTAATTAATAGGTACTACCGCCTCATAAATTACATCTTTCCAAGGTGCAAGAACATTAACGTTGGTGTTAATATATCTTATATTTATGTAACGATGTGTCCCACTCTTGCACTGTAATAAATTTATTTCGCTACCGCACTCATTTCAAATTCAACAATGCAAAATCAAACGGAGTGTTTGAGTCGGGTAAACTACCAGGATATAAAATAGACTAAATATACTAGAACAACGAACTCAATTGGCCACATTATTCATTCGAATCGGATAAAAAAAAACACTCTGGAAATGCAATTGTCTCAAACGTAAGTAATTAGTCAGTGCAACAGTTGTTTCTTCTAATACAAATATAATTAAATAAAACTAAAACACGGTACAGTGAACCGTGTATGTGGATGTGCGCTTGCAAGGAAACGCGCTCGAACGCACACACATGGAGATTTTCGTAAATGTGCAGAAATTAATGCGATATGCTGATTCAAAAATCGAGTTATCTTGACGAAGCTAACTGCAATTAAGTAAGCTTTCATAATAAACAAGAAGTAATATGCTGGCAAGATTCCCACAAACTCCTGTCAAAGTGATGGCTTTTGAGTCTATCGAAACAAATATCAGGGCAGAGTCTATGTCATGTCTGCTCACGCAAACCTAAACAATCCACGAGCTTCGCTTTCGAAGAATGCACCACTCCACACCCCACGGCACTTTGTTGAGCACTGAACACAGCTTGTCCGCTTTTCACTATGCTGGCCTAGGGGAGCAGGAATGAATGGTATATTTTAATCACTAATGGTGCAGCCACAGGGGTCCAATAACCAACTCGCCACCAAAGTTATGGGAAGGCATTTTCAGCTGTTAATGGGTGTACATTATTCAGAATTTGGACTTCATAAAATAACCTGATGATATTTTCTGGGGAATAAGTAATACGCCCTACTACAAGTGAGCAACGTACTACACATAATATCTGATATCGTGAATAAATATACAAGCACCTGAGGGCAGTGCAGCTTATCAGTATGTAAAAACGAATTGCTATATCTTATGTCACAACAAACGGCAGCAATGATAGCAAACAGCGCTGCTTCAAGTTGTAAAAAGAGTTGCAGGCTCATGAAGTACAACTGATAGATTTATAAAATACTGTTGTAGTATCGCCGGTTGTCTCTAAACTCAGCACGAATTTTTTGCATGAATTAATTACATGCATGGATATTTAGATCAGTAAACTGCCACGACTCTATTGAAAATACACAACTCTGCGTTCCCGCCCAATTTGACGACAGTGACATCTAGCGGCAGTTGATTCTTCTGACACTCTTATGCACAGTAAGTCATTCTGTTTACTGTGCTCTTATGTCTTCAGCGACTACAGTACACATTTCTAATAATACGTCAATTCATCCAGGATGAGTAATAGAGATTTAGCTGATAAGATCTAGCTCGTCCGGCACTTCAATTGTGAATGTTCAGTTCGTCACTTTGGATAAACTTCAAAGGCATTATTTACAAACCCGTCACGTTTGAGACAGCCGATAACTCGATCCTATCGCGTCAAGTATAACATTTTTGCGATTACCGTTGAAACTCTCTCCAGAGTGGCGATTCGAACCCCCACGTTTAAAATTCCATACAAGTTAAGGCTAGGTAGAGGGATTAAATAATTTAGATCTCACTGAGCGATAGGAACTCGCCATAGAAGTGTTGCCAGCAACGAGTTGAAGCGACGCAACAGCTGAACATGCTAAACTTTTCAAAAAGGAAAATAAAATGACAGGTCACTGTGAAATGTTCTTGGCAGTGTTACAAAATAAGCTCTGGCATCACCTCACACTCACACCACGACATCAGCCTTGCTTAATACCATGGAAAGTAATTAAAGATAATTTGCATAAATCATCATAAACATTGAGAGGCCTTCACGGGGAGCGAATTTTTTTTCCTGAACCTTTCAGCAAGTACAGTCTCAAGGCAGCCAATGACGTGGCAGGTCACAATCTACAGAGGGAGGGGCGAAGGGTGATGCTCAGTGATGGTGTTGCACTCTGATGCATACTCTGAAAACACTATGTAAATAGACTATTTATGTGCCGTGAAGTTTATTTTCATGAATAGTAGGCATCTATTAAGGTGTGTGATGTACTTGAACTCCTTTTCGATGTTAGGAGCATGTGACAATTGCTCGTGTGTTAGCAGTGTATATCGAGTCTCTGTGTATTTTATGCACATGTTACAGGGAGTAAATGTCACCAAGCATTGCACGCAATGCCTAACCAATAAGTGAATTGAATCAC
>LQNS02278089.1:1913256-1934832 GCA_001587735.2 Parhyale hawaiensis | reverse complement strand
ATGCATCAGAGTGCAACACCATTACTGAGCATCACCCTTCGCCCCTCCCACTGTGGCCTGTGACCTGCCACGCCATTGGCTGCCTTGAGACTGTACTTGCTGAAAGGTTCAGGAAAAAAAATTCGCTCACGGGGAGGATAGTGCAAAAAAATGCAAGATGACAAATGACATAGGGTATTGACAGCAATTGGTGACCTTTATATAAAACAGTGATTAAAATAATCTGTGTACAGTACTGAAAATAAGCATAGAGTACAAAAAATGGGGACTTTCTTCTTAGGTTATTACAAAAAAAGTGACGTCAATTTCCATAGAGCGACAACTGACAGCAGTTGAAGACCAGTACATAGTTATTAAAAAACTAAACTTGACATTTAGCATTGAGTAGTGAAAAAGTTGGAGACATATACGGAGGCTAGTGAACAAGAACAAAAAAAAAAATAAATAAAAAATAGAATCTTCGCCAAAAAGCACAGCCCCGAACAGACGCTGACAACGGAGCCCACTGTGCAGACACACACGAGACGACAGAGTTTGTTGCCTATACAGCATCACACTCGCTTCACTACAGCGGAAAGTGCGGCAAGATAGGGATTTTCTCAGCGAGATTAGCCACTGAAAACGACTGTAGACTGTTGAGGAGGTCACTATAGTGATGTTTCGTTACTCGTACTCACTTTACGTCTGGAGGTGAGGCGAGGAGTGGAAAGTTCGAGCAACGAAGGCACGAGAAACTGTGAAGGTGGGCAAAGATTGGATAACACGACAGTTCGAGTCTCCATGAACACCCTGCACGGTTGTAGGAGAGGGAAAAATGAAAGGAACATATTACACGTCGAAAGAAACGTGGGGGTGTTCCAAAGCTGCATCAACGCATAAGGATGAAAAAGTCGGAAAAGGAGAAGAAACGGTAAACAAACAACATAAATGGTAGTGTGAAAAACAGACGGAAGGAGAGTTGGCACGAAAGAAAGGTGTCTCGGAGGTCTCCTACCCGAGGCTACCGTAACCCATGGCGTCGTCTCTCGTTGGAGTGCGACTGCCCTTAACATAGCATGGAGGAACCTTTGCGGAGTAATCCCCCACACAAACATTGGCACATATTAGCAAATGGACTGTTCTTGTCGCAAATTTCACGGGCAACTAGTCAGATAACATCCTGTAATTGCCTATAATTTTCAGATTCTGTAGGAAGACCGGGCCGTTATTGAAGCCCGCCTTAGTGAAAAAAAGAAAGAAAGCGAATTGTATTGGTGGCAGAGAGGATGTGTGAGTGTGTTTGCCAAGCAGCGGAGAGCAATGCTGAGGGTTGTGAGTTTCTTGTAATTCTCTAAGTATTTTAGAGATAGGCAGAAGTAGTTCTTTGAGATTTTCTAACGTCTCAGGAACGTAATGTGTCATCCATTGGCAAGGCAAAGGCGAATTGAGCTTAGCTCGTTAGCTTTAACTAGCCCGTAACTTCAGCTATGACCGTTGGTTTTGCCATCTCGGATCGCGTTTAAAGCGGTATTTGCAAACCGATTATTCTTACGACCGCCATAGCTTATCCGTGACCCGTTAAATAGAGTTTCCAACGGACCCAACACACGTAATATTATCCACAGTGGCGAAACCAACGCTCCCCTCTGAAGTTCTGCACAAGTCTGATTGGCTTATAGCGTATCTCGCAACCGCAGTGCCATTTGACGACTCGTAGACAGTCCATGTTGCGCGTACTTGGGGACACAGAATAAGTTCATATCTACAACATCAAGAGACATCCACACAAACTGTGTTTTCGGAGTGCACAAAATGTTTCAGGGACTTATCACTAAATGCATCAGTAAATTAGCTCGCATTAATAGCATATTATCCTTGACAACGTTTTGTGTATACCAAAACAAACGCTTCTGATTGATGGATTTTGATCTTGAAGATGTCAACGTGCTTTAGAATGCAGATAAATATAGTAGACCGAGACGCGTACCTCCCTACTGAGTGATGCTACTAAGAATTTAGCAACAATTGCATAGTCTGTTCCATCAAAAACTTTTTCATGGAAGTGCAAACCATCAACAGCATCTCGGGCTTTATTGTTTAAGATATTTACTGTAACGCTGTAGACGCAGTTATAAAGAGCAAAGAAAAATGCACGAAGAATACGTTGTGATGTGCAGTGAGGAACCTTCCCGCACGTCTGAAGTGCTATGTATACACAACATTTGGCTTGCTATGGCAACAAGCTAAGCCTGGTCAGAGTGTGCAATTGTGCTACAATAACGAAGCACATGCAATCGTGTAAAACATGAATTCAAATAAGCACTCACCCCTAAAAATCCTGAATTTAAAGCCGAGTTCACACGTCATTCATATGAACGCGTTTGCTCGTCCACTCGTCCGAATGTGTTGCTGTGCTATCGAAATAGCAGAAAAGTGCACTGTTTCCGGAGTCTTATTTCACTCCAAATTTGAAGAGATATCCGTAGATTGCCTAGTGATACTTGCAGAGGAAACTCATTGCACGGTAAACATTTTACTAAGTTTTTGTGACGTTCACGATGCTGTGCAGACAACGACGCTACAGAACATTCGCACGAGTGGATCGATGAGTGAACGCGTACAGATGAATGACGTGTGAACGCGGCCTTACAATTAACTTACAATAAAGTGCAATTAGTAACAATTCCACGGGATTCTAACTTCTCAACAATAGAAAAACATGGCTAACTAATGGCGTACTAATAATAGTTATGATATTATATTAAAAACTCCGTCACTATTATAGCAGTATATTAACATATAGGCTTACAATTTTACATTTTTAGGACAAGGGTATAGACAGCGCAGCCAGTTACCGTTACAAGTTATCTCGTTTTAGGCAGTTTTTTCCTCTAGATTGAAAAATAATTAGTACCAAGCATCCGATATTTGCACTCTTGATACACCAGTACATAAATCGAACACTTGGAACTAAAAACGGTTTACTTAAATTGAAAATAAAACACTGTATAAGCAGCTAAGCAAAGACAGATAGCCACATGGCACAGTACTACTGCCCAAAGTCGCTTGCAAACAACAATAAATAATTTTCAATGAAATAAATGCATGGCGCAAAATGAACTAGCGGGTATAAGTAGGTCGCGTCCTACACTGGATACATTCTCACGGATGAGCTGTACAAACGCCTCGATTTTTAAAGAAATTTTTATCGATACGAGAATTGGAGACAGGGACACAATTACACACCGAAGTTCAAAAGAAGGCGCAAAGCTGCATATCAGGTCAAGAGTACATAACAAATGTTGCAAGCAATCTCCTCATTTTGTAAGAAGCTACGTTTTTTATACGTACTCGATAAAGCACTGTTAATGTTAACACTTAATACTCATTGGTTTCTTGGTTTGCACCTAATTTTTAAGTTATGGAGTCTGCACAGCGACGTCGTACGAAGAAAACCTAGTTTTGCACCGTCTAAAAAAGGGCACAGGAGTTATTTTCTACAACTCTAAAAAAAATTGGTCAAAAGTACGCTACATGAATTGGGGTTGCCATGTATCGGTGCGAGCTCTTGTATGTTGGCGACTGCACAGCTACCCCCGATTTCTTACCCGCGGGGTCCGGACGTAAGGAAGATAACCGCAAACAAAAAATCCCGGATGGAGTCAATCGTTTCCGTAAAACGGTCGCTAGTGGCTGCCACGGAGCACACGGACAGAAAAAAAGTCGAATTAAGTCAGTTCATCGAGCGGCCGTTTGGAGATGTTATAACGGAGAAAATCCGCAACTCAAAAATCCCGGACCAAATTAGTAAAATGGCCGCTGACAGATGGAACGAGTACAATACGCAGCTAAAAAATCCAAGGCCGAGTCAGCAGAGGAAGCAATGGACAAAATCTCTTGATCCAAAAGCGTAAACAAAAATCCTTACAGCCTCAGTTTTTCGCGAAATGCTTGCTAGAGGTCGGTGCTGGCGCCACGCTTCGTTATTTACAATAACCACTTCAATACTTCCTCCAACTCCATACCAAACGATACTATTTCATGTAAGTGGATCAGCATTTTGGGATTATGACCATAAAAACCATTAAAGTTGGCATAGATATTGGTTTTGCACATTCGAAATTATTGCCTCTCGCTACCAGGCAATGAGGCCCTATTCATACCAAGCTGTGTTATTTTGTTACACGGGCTACTGGAAATATTGTACTCCTACGAGAAGAAGTACTTGCAGCGAGGTAGCCTGCTACGAATAGAGTTAACCCTCTAACGCGGCAGTTAATCGAAAGCTTCGTATGAATAGTGTTATTTGGAACAAGTCGGAGTTCATGTAGAGCTTGTCGCACGAACTGTGCCTATTAATGGGGATGTGACAGCCGTAACAAAGCCCCGTATATAGGCTGCCTTTTTGTCATTAAGGAAAGCTGACAGAAATGAATACCGCCTGTCTAAATTTAAACGCGCCTCGAATTGTAAGCAAAGTTTTTTTTTTATTAGAATAATGCATTGAAAACCTCGAGTCTGAGGTAAAAAGAGTTTTTAAATTAGTAACTAATGAAAGATTCTTTTTTCAGTGGAAAAAAAAACTTGCTTTCTTTCTTATCTTTTTCCACTCAACGGAAAAACGAAGTTTCCTTCTCTTACTCAGTGATGAAACGAAAGCTTCTTTTCTCAATTCGGTTGAAAACTAAACTTTTTCTATTTTTACCTATCGCTCAATGGAAACACACGAGGTACTTTCTTCCTTTCTCCCTTCCTATGGATCACACAACCACCTTATTTGAACAGCTCACCTCCGTTACTGAGCTCTCGCATTAATATAACTGATAACCAGGTGCTAACGTTCGCTTATCGCGCCATGGTAACCTCTTATTGCACCTCAATTGTTACACTTGCAGTAAATGCCGTCGGTGATAAGGTAACTCAATATAATTATCACTGTCCCACGGTACTGACTTAATGAGGTATAATAAATAATACGTCGTCGTGGGAAGCTGGCCTATGTACCTCTTGCTGATCACCGAAGTCCTCAATATAATTCAGTATAAATATTACTGTACCATACACGCCAGCTTCGTGGGTATTTACCTGATTACTGCAGAGTGTCGAATTACTCAATGAAAGCATATTAGGTCTTTAATGTGCACCAATTAGGCTACCTATCCTATTGCTGAGCAGAAAAATACGGAAGTTAAAGCTGTTATTGAAGTTTCGTACGTCATAGAGAAAATAAAAGTACCATTATGATTTATCCAGATGAACATTTCTAAATACACAGTACATACTGAGTACAGCAATCATCGCCAGTTACAGTTTACAAAGTGGATAAATTACGGGGTTTTAAAGAATAAAACATAACACTTCGTACACCATTCGCCGGTTTCTGTTCAAAAATTACGCAAGTGAAGCTATTTTGAATAACACAGTTTTTTTCAAAATAAGCTACTATATTCGAGCACCGTTCTCCAGCTTCCAATGAGAAAAAAATAACATACCTAAAGTTGCAGTGTTGATAACAATGAATATCCCCATAAAAGCAACAGCGTTTACACTAATCGCCAGTTTTCTTACAAAATCATAAGTAATGTTGGCTTACGGTACTTATAACGTTGGTTTCAAGAATTGCACCCTAAAGCGTGGTATAATGACTTGTACGCCTATTACAGGATAGAGTGCTGTCTAAGTAAGATTGTTATTCGACTAATTACGTTCATTTAAATTTCTTAAAATGCCCTCAAAACTCGAGTACGTGCAAAACAATCTAAGCTTCAGAATAGTTACGCGCACCACAGTGTTAAATTTAGTTTCCACGAAAAAGGCAATGGAGATTAAAATTAAATACAATCGGTCGATCGAGAAAAAATTTACGTAATGTGGACGTTTTGAAGAAAATATCCATCGACTGAAGAAAAAATTTAGAAATTTGTATATGTATATATCGAATTTGCACTATGAATGGGTTATGAAAAAACAGAACTCTTGTAGAAATTGCAGCGTGCTCCTTATTGGTAGTATGAATAAGGTTTTGAATAAAAAAACCCTCAATATAAATACAAACTGCAGGGACACCCGAAAGACTCAAACTGAACGTACTAGAGAAAAGAATCCTAAAGAATCCCCATGAAAAATTTCTATATGGAAAATAGTGAAATTGAGAAATAGTAAAAGGAAGAAGCAGCAGCGCAGTATCGGGCAGAGCTAGACTAGATAGAGCCAGAGCTACATTAGTGAGGTTTAATCGCTTAGAATTAGCATCACTTTGAGAGCACCAAATGTTAACCTTAACATATAGCAACACGATATCTAAAACATAACTAGCTACAGAAATATTATACAAAGACTTGAGGGCGCTAGAGCTCTCAATACAACCAAGCGTTTGGTCTCGAGACGAGTAGCTTAAATACTGTAATAGATTCTAGCTTTTTGTTTACTTTAGGCCGTTCACCAAAACAAAAGTCACCGAAACTACTCGCATTAAAATGCTTTCTTGCTATGGGGTCTACTAAATACGAAAGCTTATAACAAAAGCGATGTCACCGTTATAACTTCTTCAAATTTTAGGGCGTGTTCGATTGGACAGCAAAGTTAAGCATTTGAGGCTTGACGAGTCCGAATCTTTAGACAGGTGCTTTGGTGTCGACTTGCTGATTCAAGTTTCAGACGTTGGCTCTTAACTCTTTACCTGTGAGACTTCCATGAACTTAGTTCTACACTGTAAAATGGAGATTTTAATCGGGTGAACATTATCGGGCTGCTTCTATAGCACCTGCAACACCATTCAAGGTGACGAAGATAAAGTTCCTGTCTGCATTTCCGGACAAGTCAGGTCTAGGAGGCTTAGCTTAAGTCTGTTTTGATTGCCTAATCAAACGTGCCTTTAGTCGTTGATCTTCAATGGTTACGGCACACGCCATATCAGTCTTCTAATCTTTGCTTGAAGAATTCTGTGTGGAATGGATGGAGTTTGGCTTCCTAAGTATAAAAATCTGCTCGTTTAGCAGAATTTCATTCGTAAAGTCACTAACAGTTAAGTTTGATGACGTCACAACAGTAAACAGTCTTTATTGGTTAATACCTGTGCAGATGGCGGAAGTTTTGTCGCGATATCCAATCCTCGCAAACGAAACATGCAGTAGATTCGCCAGTAACTTCATACCATCAAATGAGTGAGGGGCTGAGGCCGCTTAACGCCGAGCAACTCTTGTTACGCAGCTCGCCATGTTTCCCATGCCTCCTTCACTGAGACATACTCTTCCACTCGTGTAATCGCTCTGCTATCAAACAATTATGATACTATCACGCTTAAAACAGAGATAGAGGCCAAATTTCAGAAGCTAATGCACAAAAATAAGATACAGAAGCAAACTTCCCAGTTCTGAAGATTACAAGGAAATCACCCGGCATGGGAAAATTCCAAGAATGAGAGCTCTATCGGGCAGTAAAGTTGCATCGTTTTAACAAGCCATAACTGACGTCACAACCAGCGAAACGTCATCACTTGCCTCTTTTTGCGACGCCGCTTCGCAGATTTGCTTTGCTCCTAAGAGCCCTATGAGTAGGGCGTAGGCTGCAGATTTAGTCGGACAGTGTTCGTGATGAAGAGAAGATGTACGACGGTCTTGTTTACAACGTGAGATATATTTATTTATTTATTTATTCTAGCACTCGTTCTTTTTGGGATGAAGATAGCAAGAGCGACAAAGGAAAACCTAGCCAATAGGAACTGATCAGGATACTATAATATTGTACAACTGAATTTTAAAGACTCAACAACGCTACAGATTGAAGTATTTGATACATGTAGCGATTGCGAGTGGTTAGCTTCAAGTAAACACGTAAAGGCAAGTATTACTACACGAAAAACTCGTCGTAATTCCTATTAAACTGCAGTTATCACACAGATAACATTATAATGAACACCGAGAATCCTTTAATGGTTGAAACGTTCATTCTTATACCAACATCAGTATATTCTAAACATGAAATTATTCACTTAGGTAAGAGGAATGATACGCACTTTTCACGTAGTAATTTCAATATTAGCGTTAAAATGCCAAGCCAACAACTGGTGCGTCGTAGTAACAGCGCTGTTTAAAATACCAAGAAAGTTTGCCACTTATCACAGCAGGATCAAAAATTTTGATGCACTGTTTATGGTGGAGCTATGAGATGAATGGGTACGTCAGTCGATTCCACTCGCTATTTCTTATCGGCGTGACACTACGCAATCGAATGCTCAACTTATGAGCGGACATTGAGCTTGCACGTCATTTGTGCACCGACGACGAGTGAGTGAGTTGAATTTCCGCCCATAAGTTGCGTGTGCGACTGCATGGTGTGGCCCCCAGCTTTATGTGACTCCATGAGCCAAAAGCAGCGTTCGGATTGGCCACGTGATCGTATAGCAAGGGGTGTTCCTCCAATCAACACCGCCGCTCGTTTCGTGCTAAGCTGACGTCATGAGCATAGTGGAAATAATGCTCTCGCATTGGTTGGATTGGAAAGTAAGCTTGACTATGGAAATGAAAATTACTTGTTTAGCTCCACCATTATGTTGTCTCAGAACAACAGGGAATTTATACATAAAACATGAGAGACTGGCGGCTACAATGAAATGGGGATGTTATACAGTTCCATGGATGTCAATATTTCTTTCATGAGCTGGAAGACGGCTATGACATTGGGAATATTATAAGTATCTGTAGAGAAAGAATAATAAAGCTTCAGTGCATAAACTGTTGCCGATAATGTTGACTGAAGAAGATACACGGTGCTGCAGTCAAAGTAAATAAAACAGAGACCGGTGCACACATCACGTGACATTAACAGAAGTGGGGAGATGTCGTCACAGCCAGCCACAGCCAATAAGCGGCGTTAGACCTTGCCGATGCCTGATTGGCTGTAACGAGCGGTGACGTCACAAGTACACTGGTCGCTATTCTGTTAACTTTAGCTACAGTAGCTTTGTATGAGCAGCTTATGCGCACTTGACTCACACATAGTGGCGTCAATTCGCCTACTTTAAGCGTGATAATCTAATCCGATTAACTTAAACTTGGCGGGAACTTCTGTGGAGAGAGTTTGCCATAGAAAAATGAAACACAATCGAACAAAGCAAGTCGAACAGTCATAACTCAAACTCCAGACCAGTTAAGGCCAGGCGGATTAGATTATCTAGATGGAAGTGGGCGAACTGAAGGCACCTCAACACCTAATAAACTCACCGATTATGCGACTAACAACAAACATATCTTACAAGAACTAAACCAATAACTGGACGAATAATTCATGCAAATGCACTACAGACTACCTATCATTTGCAGAGGGGGGCAACTGAGCAACCTATATAGCGGTCCAGTCACGAGAGTAAGGATGGCTGGAGGCAGCAGACATTTATACTTTCGTGACGGAACCACATGTAGCCGTCACCAGCCACAACCTCTGATCATTTGCATCATCATATTTATACGAATTACTACAAGCGAGGAGTTACCATATATGTGACGAAATATTGTCGGCGAGGCACTATTTACATACCTACTTAGCTACTTTATAGAGAGACAGTATCTTATTAGCGTTACGTACTGTACTGAATACTTTATCCCATCTTCACAAACGTATTGCACAATATTCAATCTTCACAGACGAGTTACACATAACCACTGCACTGCGGCACAGAAAAGACATTTTCCGTCGAAGTTTTTGCGCCAGTCGCCTTCATTAACCCAAAAGTGGATAATTTTTAGAGCATCGCCGGAAAATCTCCATTTCGTTTAAATCACCACATTATACAATGTTAGCCTACACACTCTAAAAACTAGAAACGCTAGCAATTCCGGCTATGAGGCGAGCGATAATACGAGATATCTCGAAGGAAGTTCAAAATTTATCGAAGATATCCCTGGCTGGACGATAAAGTGTATAACTTTTCATCTGAGGTCGGCTACCGAGTCCAACTGCGGCCCAGTCACTGAAGAGTAGAAACTGGAAGCTTGCAGCCTCCGGATTTTTTAAGGTCCGCAGCGGCCCACTTCTGCTCCTTACCGCGCCCGAGGACCAAGGAGGTTGAATAGAAGGAGGTAGTAACAGCTACGGAAGTCGGAAGCTGAAATTCTTCCCGAGGCTGAAGCCTGGCTGACTCGCTCCATAAATGGCTGGGAGATTCCGATTCGTCGGAAGCGATGGCTGGGAACCTGTGATTGGTGGGAAGCGGTAACTGGGAGCCTGTGATCGGTGGGAAGAGAACAGCCACCGAAAGAGAAAAAATTCCCTGGCTAGAACGGTGAAAAGTGGCTGTGCTCCATCCTTCTATTAAACCTCCATGCCTGGGACCAGTTGATCCCGTTCCAAGTATCAGCGCAATTGCTACGGCACTTCGATTTACTTGGGACCTTCTTACTCTCTGCCAGCTGCATTGCACAAGCTTCCATAGGATTAACACTAGCTGGAGATCTAAAATCATTTTGGCAAGAAGAGTTAACCTGAAAAACGAATGAATATTCCATTTTTTGTAGGGTAACCATTGCTTGAAGCGTCAGCATTAGCGGAAAAATCCCGTACTACTTCCCAGCAATGACTGCACTGCAGTGACATTTCATTTCGTTCTCAAAATGAAATTATTTAGCTGGACAATAATTTGCTGAACTTAATCCAGAGGCCTGTGTTCTCACAACACCAGGGCAATATTGTAAAACTTGCAATCTTGTACCTTACAACAACGATACAAGGGAGTATTCTATCTGCCTTGTGATTGGAAGTTACAGATCACTACTACAACGAATAAACTGTCACTTTCCGTCTTCCATTCGGGGAAGAAAAGTGGTTTAGGTTTGCATCTTGTGATGCCTGATGTAAAATAATAATCGATGACTTTGTATAATAATAATGGATGACTTTATGACTTTGAAACACGTCAAGTATCGAGCAGGTTTCTTTAAGACTTTCAAGCATAGGCTGGGGATGCAGACAAAAAAAAAATACTAGCAGTTTGAGATGAGCCTGCCACACATATAATAATTATGCATTTAAAATGCTCGAAATATAAAAATAATAAGAATATTATTCTATTTACAAGATCGGAAACTGAATTAAATAAATGAGGATCTGCAAAACGGGAGAACTTTTGCGTGAGAGGTTTGCAATAAATAGGAAGGAAACTACTGTAAAAATAATTAAACGATTAAATCCGTGATGAAATTTCTACAAAGGAATATTTTTGCACGGCTATATATTTTCACGGTAATAATTAAAAATTGGATATATGAGCAAAAAGAATATTTCTAGGTATGGATATTTCTTTAAGACTTTCTGGATGAACACAATTTATATTTGATGTTTTCTCTGGATATTTCTACAGTAAGATACTTCTGCAATGGAGGATTTTTAATAATATTACTGTACGTATTATGATACTATACTATAAAAATTGGCCACTCACAAGCAATTTGGCAGGAGGGATGCTTTCGGAACGAAGTAGGCTAATACCATAAGAACACGTTTCCTATACAGAACAGATTCATGGCATTACCGTACTTGGACATACGGGACTGCAGGCGCGCAAGTCAGCTGGGAATGTTTGTTTAACTGGAACATCTCAACAGCTTTTCGGGACTTTCTCAAAGCTTTTTTCGAACATATCTGTCAATTGGTGCCCTAGCCCATGTTCCAACAGCAATAGTTCTAATTTCAATATGAGTCACAAAAATCCATAATATAAGTGAAGAAAATTCATAATATGAGTCAAGTAATTTCATAGAGTCAAAAAACTTTATGGGATACTTCAGTCTGAGCAGCAAACTCTCAGGATGGCCAAAGGTGTGATCACAAACTACCACAAAAATTTAAACACATTCACTAAATTCAGTGAACGCGTTCATAAAATTTTAAACGCGGCAAGTTTAAAAGATTGATGTAGCTACACAATGCAATTTATGAATTTGGAAGACTGATGCAACTACTGAACTACACCTGAGGGACGCGGAACGTTATTTCATTTACGAAACTCCAAGTTAATACTTAGAAACATTTTTGCAGTTGCTGGCACACGTCCGCACATCCGTAGCGGACAGGAAAGTCTACTAGTTCTAAAACTGGTCGATTGATTTAGCTGCTTAATTTCATACTAAGCATTAACGAAAAGAAAAAAAACGCAAGAGAACAAATCCCAGACATCATACATGTATGAATTTTCACACTCGACGTAGCAAATGGTGAAAGCAAATAAATGCCCATGGCACAGTTGCTTGCTCGAAAGGCAATGTCTATTTTATGCGATAATACTTTTTGGTATAAAGAGCAATATGCACTAGTGCCTAAACCGTCAAATATATCAGGACGCGCTGTTCGCAGTAGAGCCAAAACTTCTAGGACGATTGTAACTATTACGTTGTTTAAAACCAAAGCAGTTAACGTGTCAGGGAAGGTCACAAACTAATAATAAACAAGGCATTCAAAAAGTATACGCATAGCAAGCCAAACTGAACATTACGAGTATTCTGTATGAACACAATCGGTATAGAATACTTAAGGCGTTGACTTCGCCCACCTCTATAAAGATAGTCTAATCCGAATACTATGAACTTGTCCGAAACTCCAGTTCATTTTAAGCGTACTGGCTTCTGATTAACGGCTGAAACCCGATCTAAATTGGTGAATCAAACAGTCAAGGTCGAAGTTCCGGACGAGTTAACGCTAACTAGATTATACTATCTCAAGGGAAGTAAGCGAATTACAAACGCCTCCGACAAAGCCCCTAAGCACAGCGTCTAGGCAGACGCCCACCTGGTGCGTTTAATACCCAAACTTGTGAAGAACGCGGCACTATTCTACTAATCTTGAGGCGCGTTTGACTGGTCTGTGAAATTAAGAGTCTATAGCCTGACTTGTACGGGACATTAAACAGGTACGCCGGTTTCGACCCGGTGAATCGAGTTCTAGTCGCCGGATCTTGATCGTTTGCGCTTCAGATTTCCATAAACTTTATCCTGTAACGTGAAGTGGACTTTTCAGCCGGCTCCACGTAATCGGATTGCTACAAATACTCAATACTCGCAAAAGAATACAAAGTGGCAAAGTTTCTGCTTTCGTGGCTAAGTTCCGGACAAGTGAAGCCTCGAAGTCTTAATTTCGCTGACCAGTCGAAAGCGCCTTTATTCTCAGTAATGCAGTAGAATCCAACAAAGCGAATTGAGATAACAGCTTAGAGCTTCAGAGCAGTTACCTTACTTTGCCTTCTTGCACTCAAATTATCCTTGTATATCATTCAGTCGCCAGATTGTACTGGATTTTGAAAGCATTGTCCTTTCATTGGTCGGCCGGAGAACACTTTTGTAATAACAACATTATGGAAGTAACCATATACATAGGCACTTACTCAGCAAACTATTGACACAGTACACATACCTACAACCGATTCCCGGTAAATGGTAGCCAAGTCTTTATCCATTTTACCAACGGCGTCTCGCGCGATTGACGAATACAAAATATTATTTCTTTTTAAGCCCGTGAGTGGTTTATGAGAGTAGTTTTGTCATTTTCTGCAGACAGGAATGTTTACCAAGACATCCAATGCTTTTTCTGCAGACAGGAATGGCTACCGAGACCTACTCCTCTATTCCTTGAGATAGCAATGGTAACCGAAACATGCCACGTCTCTTTCTACTTCCCGGAACGGTACAAGACACACGCTACATTTCCTTCTACTATTTAAATCTAGTATGGTAGGAATGCTTTATGAGACACACTATGCTTTTCCAAAGAGAAGGGAGTGATCGGCTAGTCATATTATGGAGTTTATAATAAACGGGAATCTAACTAGAGATATACCAGGTCTCTTTCTACGCCTGTATGCAGTTAAGGAGAGAATATTATTCCTATTTCGGCTACACTTTGGAACGCCAACTAAGTTGACGTAATCGCTTGCTTACAAGCGTCAATATCTTAAGTTCGTAGAATAAAACTATACAAATGAACAGATAAGACAACAATCATCTGGCAGCTCGTCAAGAACAAGCAACATGCCGTATTCAGAAAGCTTCTGAAAATAATTCATCACTATTGAGGAATTTAAACATACGAAAATGGAGTCACAGTTTCAGAAGCAGATAAAAATAAAATCGATCAGACGTGTGGACACAGAAATACGCCAACCAGGAATCATAGTGCCCGCTCAACTCCAATGTTCCCAAACGGTTGGACGTAATTAAATAAAGGCATTCCCACGGCGGCCCACAGCATCAACAACCGCGAGCCCGAGCAGAATCAACCGTGAGTCAGGGCGGATGTAATTATAATGCAGAATGACTCCACCTGAAATGAGATGCAGGAGACGTAGGCTCGCCACAGCTACAATGGCATAGAGCTTAGGCTAGCGCATGTAAATAAGAACCAGAACGGCAGTGGCAATGAAAATGTACTCTGGCGTGAGCCAGAACCGCTCTAACCGTGAGAATACGCCCTGGCGTGAGCCAGCGCCTATCTATGAGAATATGTCCTGGCGTGAGCCAGAGCCTAACCATGAGAATACACCCTGGCGTGAGCCAGCGCCTATCTATGAGAATATGCCCTGGCGTGAGCCAGAGCCTAACCATGAGAATACACCCTGGCGTGAGCCAGAGCTGCTCCAGAGCCAATACTGCTGGCCTGAGCCATAGCGGCTCCACGTCCCGCTTGTGCGTGAGCCAGAGCCACAGCAGCAGAGCCAAGGCTTGAGGGAGCCGCAGAACTGTCCCTGTAGTGCGGGAAGAGCCGCTCCAGCAAGTTGGAAGCCATGGCTCCCGATGACTGCCGATGGTACGAAGAGCCAGACTCATAAGAGCTGCGATCAGAGCCGGAGCCGTGAGAACTCCGAGATCCCGACGAGGAGCCACCACCACTAGAGGAGGATCGCGATGATCCAGACTCGTGGGAGGACCGGGAAGAGGTCCCGGACCTGTGGGTAGGGGCCGTGGGGGAAGCCTCCCAACTGGCATGGGAAATTTCGCTGGATTTGGGTGTGGAGCGGTGGGCATAATACGAGAATGGGAATTGTGGCGTGAGGCTGTGGTGGTGATACTGGAATGTGCGGCCGTCCGCTGAGGTGAGGGTGGCTGTGGAGGACCTCAGTCCGGGTGCCCCAGAGGAGGGAGATCTGCTGCTGGAGGCGCCCCTCAGGGGCAGTTCATTGCTGGTGGTGTTGACCTCTTCGCTGCGCTTTGGGTACGGCAGCCATGAACTGTAAATAAGCGAGAAATTCAAATTATTTGGGACACTCGTATAGCGACGTTAGTGTTTCTAATACTAAGAGTCCACTGCGAGGGTAATGACCTAACCAAAAAATGAAGCGGTCAGGGGCTCGCTATAATTTCATGAGCTTTCCCTCTTTGACGCTCTAGCTCTGACAATCTCTGGTCAACTGCAGCCGTACACTCCTATGAGGCCTAGCGGAGTCTATTTGCACACGAACCAGTGGATGTGGCTTTCCTAATTGGCCTCTGCGGTCAGGGCGACAGTCTTTGCTCATGACGTCAGCTGCTCTTTTCTATTTCACGCTCGTAATTTTACTGCGCTACGATTGCAGAGGCTGAGGAGGGGGAGAGGGGGGGGGGGCGGATGAGAAATCTAGTCTTCGGTTCAAAGCCTAATTTGATAGTACGTAAAGTAAGTACAGTAATAATGTCAAAAGGTAACATCAATTGGCCCTACAAAGTCAAGTTAAGCTCAGACTTTTAGGCTTCAGAAAGAAGTGCTGGTTTGGCCACTGTGTGCAGAGTGCCAGGTAATTGGGTGGGCAGCGCTGACGTCAGCTCACCTGAGGGATCCCTCAGCTCTGTCAGCCGCTGGCTCGTGCTGCTGATGCTGCTGACGCTGCTCCTCTCCTGACCGCGCGCCACCTGCACGCACACAAGTCAGTTAACCCTTCTTTTTATTAAATATCAGGCGGTATTATATCATTAAAAGGTTTTTGTTCCATTAAATGCCTGCAGGGATAGATAAGCCTCTGTAGCGAGGCAACAGAGCCTGGTAGTATGGTGCTTAAGCTGTTGTCCACAACAGTAGAAAGGGCGAAACGTTTTAGGCTCTCGGAACAAACGTTTCCGTGGCCGTGACTGCATCTGAACGTGTTTGGACGTAGCGCTAAATTGCAAAATGTACGTTGTATGCTAATTTAAATAATTAAAAACTGGGATATTAGAAAATTTCCACCGGCACCTGCTGTACTGAGAAAACTCCGGTGACGACGAAGGTTAAAAAAAATTGTTGGCAGTGTAACAATCTGCAAACCCAAGCCGAGTCCATGGATGCGGAAGGGTTGTAAAGAACGTTTCTCATTTTGCGCTCGCGTAGGCAACAGCCGTTACATTATTTCTGCTATTGCAGGGAAAGGTGAGAGATGTTTATCGGGTCCACTGGTTTGCTGATTTAGGTTTCAGCCACACAACGGCGCTGGATTTGCATGCGGCAATGTACCAATATTCTGGAACATTCTTCGTGTCAAGCGAGTATTAAAGCTACGTGGCACAACAGGACGTTGTGCGTTCCAATACGTAGGGCACAATATCCACATGAAATCACACTGCATTTATTATTACCATTATTGTTATTATTTATTATACAGTTATACTTAATTAACCTTCAATAACGTCAGGAACAAAATCATTGGGTTTTCTATCAACGGCAAAGTTCCTAATGTGTTACTGTGCACAGCATCAAAACGTCGTATGAAAACTTTCGCAGAGTACAACGACAAACTTTGTTCTGTATGACATAATTGACATTGGTATTGAAATCAGGTCCAGGATTATCTAGTCCTATTGTATAACAATTAGGCGTAAAGGAGGTAGCACACTATTCACTGTCTCTCTCTTTGAATAACTAACGTCGATATTCTTAGAGACAAGTTTATTACAGCAGTGTGAGACTAATACGAAATTACTGTAAGTCTTACACACGTCAAGACTTGTGTTATACTCTCTACAACTTGAGTTACTAAATTGTGTCAAACAGAAACTAACTCTTTAACTAGGAGGACAAAATTATAGTCAATACAAGCCATAATACAGGGACCATACCTGTATTGCGTGTAGAGTCCCACACAGGCTGTGTGGCGAGAAGGCTGGGCCACACCACGGTACACGACTGCGGTACTCGCCACTGTTAGTAATACACGCTTTTATCAGGTTTGTTATCAATACTTATACTAATTGTGTATTTCCAAAACTAAGACTATTGTAAAGATAAAGCAAACTAAGTTGGATTAACTGAGTCGACTTGGAAAAACACTTTACGGTTGGCTAAGTTAAGGAAAATTTGATATAGCTGGATTACTTTAGGGTTAGGTGGCAATAGGGGTAGCATATTTGTATTTAGATTATGAGAGACTACATAGGTTGAAATAGGAAGGGGAGGAGTACTCATTCAAGCGAACGTTCTGTTGTTATTCATTTACGATATGTTGGGGGGGGGGGGGCGCACTAGCAGCCCTGCCACTAGAGTGCCGGCTTTTTTGCTTTTGCGACAAACTGCAGGGCCGCGCGTGCCCAGCTGGGCGTATTGCGTAAGGCAAAAATAGGGCGACGGCTGCTCTTACGTAACGGCAGGAAGTGTCAACATATTACTAGTATATGAAAAAATATTAGAAAACTTAACTCCGTTGTAATCATACTAAATATCATAATATCGTAGCAATATATTAACATTTTGTCATAAAAGAAAAATATAAGTATACTGCACTTGAGACAAACACTACTTATACCCGGGGCGACAACAGCTTAGACTGAAGCAACACTGGTACACATACCGAGTACATGGGAATAGGCTTGCCAGCATTGAGTCCTGGACACACCGCCATCACTCGACTGGATTCTCGCGACCCCTGGTGGAGAAACAGGCAATTTACTGTATGATCTTTTTTTCATTCTGCACGGTATTCAGCTGGTAAAAATGCTAATACGTTATCTAATGTATTCAAATGTAGAACTTTAGCTCATACACATACATTCCGCAGCGAACAGCCTCAAATGATAACATTTATACATGTTCAAACAACTTTGGATTTGTCTCAAAGCTGAGAGCTGAATAATGGACAATAGATAAATTAACTTATTCATAAGACAAAAAAAAAACTTTAATAATTTCGTACTGAATACTCAACAATTTAATACGTTTACCTGAGACACAGTTGTGAAGTCTGCACGACGTGAGTCATAGACGTAGGTTGTGAACAGATGGCAGTAACATGAAAAAAAAAAGAAATTATGCATCATTTTCTTCGTTGGAAGATGGGCGTATGAATAAAACAATGCATAATTTTCTTCGTTGAGACAGTGGCGTATAGATAACGTAGTGGCATCGTTTTCTTTTTCGAGATTTCGGCACAGAAATAATTTCAAATGAAATAATGCAGTTTCTTTTTACTGAAACCGTGGCGTATCAATGAAATAATCCATCGTTTTCTCGGTAGAGACATGGACGTCCTCATAAAATTAGAGAAGCACTCCGAGAGCCCAGACCTCCGCCATGCAAACGATAGTTTCAAAACGTCCAGAATCGAGGATTTTTATCGGATCATCAACAAAACTGACTCATATGTCCCTAGTGGCACCACGCCTAACAGTACTTATAAATATTTTACGTAGTCGCCTATAATTTTCTGTGTTATGTTACTAACAGATAGGCAAGCAGAACAAGCAATGCCGGCTAAAACATAACCTCCTCGACGGAGGTAATTATTCATGCATTACTGTAAAGACATTGACGCGTACATATATACATGTATATAGAGTGGCGGCTCGTGTGCTGGGTTAGGTGGAGCCCCGTCATATTGTTTTTGGAAGCCATTAGCTGGCAAAGCCATTTCTATGTTGAACTCAAGTCTCACATTCAAGACTTGAATTCACCATGCAAATGGCTTCTCCACCTAATGGCTTCAAAAAAAAAAAAAAAAAAAAAAAAAAAAAATGGATCTTTATGAAATTCATANTGAATTCAGCAAAGAAAATAGCTTTTCCCCCTAATGGCTTAAAAAAAAAAAAAAAAAAAAAAATACGGCGGGGCCCACTTAACACAGAGCACGAGCTACCGCTGTATATAAGGGTACGAGCTGCCACTGTATATAATATTCATGAGCCAGTTTCAGATTTTCTTCGTAAGACATTGGCGTACTTTGTAAACACGAATTACGACCCAGCAGCTGCTACCAACATCACGAGGTAACTGGCAGTAAGTGGCAAGTATACCTTACGCATTATAAAGTTTACTCTAGAAATTCACTTCATATACCTAGCGTAGTAGACTCATCCTTGTGGGATCATGCACTGCCCTTCGTACTAGCCAAATATGCTATCACAGCACAATGTGAATTATGATGTAGTGATGGTACATTTGCATCACCAGAATCGCACTTTACTAGATACAATATCACTATCTTGAAATCTTTATATTAAATATCATCACCACCTTGCTGCGTCTGTGGTGGTAACGAGTTGCGGCTCCTGGTTTGGAACTCGCTTCTACTGCCGGTTTTCATTTGCACTTTAAAAAAACACCGCAGTTCCTACAGCCAATTACTTGAGCCGTTAGATGCATTTCTAACTAGAGCACTCTGAGAGAGCATACCTCCGCCAAGCGAGGCAACGGTAACGAAAAATTCAAATTGGCTCTGAAACCATGATTACTTTTGTATCAACTCCAAAATTTAATAATTTGTTCCTTTTAATAGTAATAACAGTTCCTGCAATTTTTTTAAGATCCTTTCATAACTGTTTGAGTTATGCTGCTAACAAACATTACGACAAACATAAGTCAAACATACAAACGAGCCAACCGATCTGCGCCAAAATTTAATCTTTTATATCTTTTAACATTGCTAACAACTCCTGTAAATTTCATAAAGATAGAAACAAAAGTTTTTGAGTTATTGCGTAACAAACATTACGACAAACACAACTCAAACATAGAAACGAATAAGCCGATCTGCACCGAAATTTCATTTATGTCGTTTAACAGTACTAACAATTCCTGCAAGTTTCATAAAGATTCACTCAAAGCTTTTTGAGTTATTGCGCTAACAAATATAAAATTAAACACAGCAAGAAACATACGAACGAACAAACATATCATTATAAAAATTGGGTCATTTACTCTTTATGATATACCTACCAACTCATGTAAATTTCACAAAAATCCGTCCATAACTTTTTGAGTAGTGGCATTGACAAAAATGAGGCAGACAAACAAACAAACGGATAGACGGATCTTCACCAAAAGTTAACCATCTGTTTCTCCTAACATACCTTACAATCTCTGTAAATTTCGTCAAAACTCGTCCATAACTTTTTGAGTTACTTTGCAGACTGACAGGCAAAGAGACAAACAAACAAACAAACAAATCCGACGAAAACATAACCACCTTGGCGGAGGTAATGAAAACTTGAAAACAGGGTCTATATTCTACATTCTCATTTCCAAATTCTACACAAAAAGTCTAGATCTGGAATCCTCCCACTTGAGAGACCAAAACTAAAGAGACGACACTCACCCTGCACGGTGACGGTGAAGGAGCACTTGGCTCTGTTCTTGAAGGCGTCGCTGGCCACGTAATGCACAGGATACGTGCCGGCCGTGAGGCGGCGGCCGGGCTCCTGAGGGAGGGCGAAAGATTTCATGTGACCGGGAGTGCAGCCCTGCCCCCAAGCCATTACAGTACAAAGTGGCCGGAAGCTTGGTGCCGGGGCCGCAAGCTGCCCAGCACTGTTATCGAAGTACATACAAACTTCGGTGCGTCAGAGCATTTTCTTTCGTTTTTGCTGGTGAACAGCTCGAAGGAACGTCGCATATGTATAGCCTAACGAACAGCACACACACACACACACACACACACACACTTGTGTTGCAGCTGTAACTAGCAAAAATTATCAGACAGTCGATGCACCAAGTTGCTGGATTGTCGTTATCAGATAGGGAAGCAAACGCTAGAAATAAAGCGACTAATTCAGCACTGGCCCTTCAAAACCCAAATAAAAAAAATCTGCAGAATTTACATTCAAACAAAAAAAAAATTTGGCATAGACATCCTTAGCTTAGTGAAAGATTATTTTGTTATTTGCAAAGAACTTGCAATGACACAATTTCTCCTGAAGATGCAGCAGCTCATATCCAACACTCAACATGGCTTCCGAAATGGTAGAAGCTGCTGAACAAACCTACTGGACTTTTTCTCAAAAGTTACAGATATTAAAGATGAAGAAAAGGGTGTGTACGTTGTGTATCTAGACTTCCAAAAGGCTTTTGAAAAAGTCCCCCATCACCGGCTAAAGAAAAAATTGGAAGCCCATGGCATCCAGGGTGACTATTTACGATGGATCAAGGCATGGCTTACAGGCCGGCAGCAGCGAGTGAAGCTTCAAGGAGAGTCAAGCGACTGGACGCAGGTTTCATCAGGGGTTCCCAAGGTAGCGTGCTTGGCCCACTTCTGTTCTCAATTTAAATCAATGATCTCGATCCTAACATCCGTAGTAAAATCAGTAAATTTGCGGATGATACAAAACTATGTCATCCTACAATGAAAAGAGCTGAGCTCCAACAAGACCTTGACCACCTCATGGAATGGAGCGCAACGTGGCA
>LQNS02278089.1:1894039-1912255 GCA_001587735.2 Parhyale hawaiensis | reverse complement strand
ATTCCTCTACATCCTACTAACATAATGGCAATAGCTCATAGAGGGCCGGGGTGTAAGTCCCGGTGTCTCTTTGGGAATGGGCCTTTTGGTTCGTCTACTGCCGCCTATCTAATCTAATTCTCAGACCGTCAGTTTCTTTGTTGTGACCCAAGCTTGTGTGCCGGAGCAGATCTGCTTCCCTAAGGTACAGGACGGCAGACCCCGGGCAACTCCTCACATCTAAAACTCGTAGAATGTCGTGTTGCATTCGTAGGGAATGAAGTGCTGGCAAGCAAGTCAGTCCGTAGATATGGCATGAAGGCATTGAAAATAGCAGCAAGACCCCGCGACGGGAGCCACTACCCACCATGGACTTCCAGACGTGGGTGACGGCGACGTTGTCGCGGAAGCGTGGCTCCTGCCAGGACGCCACGGCGCTGCTCTCACCGGGCCCGGGGGATATGGAGAAGGACACGGGGCAGTGGGACACGCGGGGCTCCTCCGCGTCTGCAGGGAGGGGGGCGGTAGAATAAAGCACTGAAGCACTTGAAAGTTACACTAATGCCCGCTGCAGACGATAGCCTTTTGTTCTGGGTTTTTACTGCACCGCCTTTGGATGCTTCTTTGCGTCCCTATAAATACAACTGGGCGTCTAACAAAAGTTTCGATAAAATGTTAGCCATTGTATCTGCTGGCTTGCAAGCCTCACTGGAATATGCAGTTTCTTGAACCTTTTTTAAAATTTTGATCAAATTGTGACTCAGAATGCAGTGCACTTTTTGTTGTCTACACAAACACAGCAACGCATTCGAACGGATACTTGAAGTGAAAACACAGGACAAAAGACTATCGCCTGCAGCGGGCTTGAGGGATGCAGCAGATTTCTCGTCGACCCTCTCTCTCGTTGTGTATCATAGATACAACGTTCGAAATAATGCTAAACCTACGAGATAGGTCAGATTGCATCCTGAATTAAATGACTTGTTAACCCTCAAATGGAATAAATACATTTGCTAACACAGATTGCCAACCTGCATGTAATTTCAATATTTAATTTAGGGACCAAATATCATCCCAGGAATCTTCGTAAATCGACGTTTAACAATATACTACGGAAAGTTCGACATTGCAAAACAGGTTTTTAGCTATGTCGAATATTCACCACAGAGGGATGAGATGCCGATACTTAATTTTTATTTTCTTGGAAACATAGTGTCGCATCCAGTTGTCGATGATCATTTTTAATTTAAACACGTCGATATAACCCACGCATTATAACGAGTTTTCTAGTTACCTCAGATGCTGTCCACAAGTTGAGGCTGTTTCTCTAACGACAATTGAGTCATGGTAACATAGAATTTATGGTGAGTTTCCGTTCAGCCTCAGTTCCTGATATGTGGGCAAAAAATGGTCGCAATATAGTAATAAGAATCACGGCAACTTGAGCTACATTGCTACTAAGGTAAAAACAAAGTCAAAATCTTACCAATAACTTCGACTATAAAAGAACACGACGCTGATTCATCGCCAGTGGGGCTCTTGGCGGTGAAGGAGACGTGTGTCCGGCCTGCAGGAAGTTCTGCCTCCAGTTCCTTGGCCCAGGATGGAGTTGCCTCCACAAACCTAAGAAGAGCATTCATTATCATGAAAAGTGTATATATATATATATAAATATATATAATAGTTTGGCGCCAATATTGGCTGCGGCTACCTATGCTAGCCAAATCAAACCTACCCATACTGACCTAACATAACAAATACTTTGAGGTAGGCTACCTACTATATAGTGATCCACAGTACATCACCATGCAGGAAGGGAAGAGATCCCCCCTCTCCCGAGGGGATGTTGTTTGGAGTTTCAGTAGAAAGACCACTGGGATCAAAGACGGGTGGGCTATAGTCAAACCAGCGTAAGCAGTCCTTTAGGGGCGGAGCTGAATTAAACGCAGCAGTGCCAAATCTAATCTATTGACTAATGCACTTTGAGTATTCAAATATGAGAATAATTATATCGATTGAGACAAGTTATACCGCGCGCTTAAGTGAGATTTGACTAGGTTGCTTTGCGTTCTTAGCCCCGCCCATCGGATTCCTTACGCTGGTTGGACTACAGTCTTGTCAGCCGCCGAGATCCCCGCATAAAACTACATGTGACGCTTCTCTTCAAGTAAACAAAAATTTTGCAAGAGTAGGAATTGCACTTTGGAATACGACGAAATTATAAAAAAAAACATTGCAATGTACATATATGAAGTACTTTTTTCTAATTCCTTTTCCTCTTGCACTAACTTTTCCAACGCCTGCGTGCTTTAGACTAAATCTCATTTAGCTAAGTAATAACTAAAGAAGAGGACTGGTATTTCATCCGTTGTTTTACAACCTGTGGGTTCTCTAACTGGCTATCAGCATTTAGAAACAAAAGTCTTCATGTAAAATTGTCATACACAAGCACGTCTTAAACTCAGCGTATTTAAGCGAATTAATTTATTGAACTGATAAAGAGCAGTATAGAAAAGCCTTAAAAAGCTTTGCTTACATTCGTTACTGACAGTATGAAACATAGGCACTTGTGAAGTATATAGGATAATTCGGAAAAAGGTCACCGGATTAAAGACAAGGTTAGGTATAAAGTTTAGTCAGTAGTGCATAAAGAATAATGGAAATGCATAATTATTTTGCAAGCAAATATCAATATGTGTGGTCAAGGGGAGAAACTGGAAAGTAATAAGTGTAAAATTCCTTAGTTTTAAAGCGATAAATAAATACAGTATGTATAATACTCTAATCCAAAAGTCTACGGTGTTTACAACTAACATTCAAGTTACAAAATGCAACTCTGCCTCGGAACACGACAATAGTATCTCAGACAGCCTTATTGTTAATTATGCAATGGTGCTCTCACCAATGACTCAATTAGAGACATTAACTTCAGATGTAATTCATTAGCTCTGTACCACGGGACGAATGGTATGCGCCTGTTAGCTCAGGCAGCAGAGAACAGCCGTGCTGGTGAAACTAGAGTAAGGAGCCCCCATATGTTAATTCGTACAGTTTTTCCCAACTTCCTGCTCTCATACTTGATGCTCCTGCGTGCTTCGGTTCGAGTTTTTCTTTGCATCCTACAGGAGGCCCTTTCTATTTTCTCAGATCTCAATTTAGTTATAGGCGCCCTGTATTGAGTTCATAGGGAGCTCAGGCCAAGCTGCTCAGTAGCCTCCTTCGGCTCCTTATTGTTCTCGTAGAGGAGCATGACCGCAGTACCTCTAATGCCTTTATTCTTCCTCTTCTACCAATTTATTCTTTTCCAGAACGAGTTTTTCCGTGTTGAGTGGCGTGGGGACATTATGTTTCTCAAGCATCTCTCTCTTTTTTCCAAAGCGGCTTTTCACTACTTGCTATTAATAATGATGAAGAAGAAAGGATATGCAGGAGTGATCTTCATACAAAACATTGCCGGGATTTGCGGATCAAGAAAAAAATAGATGCACCACGTCTGTACAGCACGATGGCGCTTCGGCTTGTAAGAAAACAAGAAGCAATAAATACAAACAATAACAGCATCAATGGAAGCGCATTAGAGGCATTCACACGTGCCGAGTATGCAGGACACAGCGGGTTTACCAGAAGAAACATGTGCATGAATTATTTATGAGTATTCACATGTTAAGGAAAGGTCTGCTTTTAAGTGTGATGTAGGGGGAAGTGGATAGATTTGTTTGTTACGGACAGGTTTCTAAGTGCAGTATAAGTGAAAATGGATAAATTTGTACGTCAGGGAAAGGCTTAAGCGCAACGTAGGTCAAAGTGAATAAGTTTGTATGTTACGGAAGGTTTATTCAAAAGCATAGCGGTGTAGGAGCCTAATCAAGTATGATGATATGAAGAAGTTTTTCTATACACAGGGAAGGTTTGTGCGCAGACCTGTTTCGCAATAGCAATGATCAGTAAGTCTGCTGAAATAAAACAGTCAAGAGCAATGAATAAATAGGCAATTTAGCATTATCGTTATAAGGTCTTGTAAAAGATTAAATAGGTATAGTACCTTTTGCATGTCATTGAAGGATTAGAATGTTTATGCGCTTGGGGTAAAAGAGAAAATTGTACCTTGGAACATGTACTCCAGACGTGAGGAGCTGGCCGGCAGGAGTACGTATCTCGAATCTGCATTAACATCGTCTCCAAACAATGATCATGACAAGTAAGATGAGCCCTTGCGGGTACAACTGTTAGTTCATCTCTGTTATCTCCACAGTACACATAATATTGGCCCTTTCCGAGTGGCTGAGAAGCATTCTCATAAGAATAACATTATAGCAGTAACCATATGCGGTCACTTGCCAGGTAAAGTGTTAAAACTACAAACGTGGGGTATTTATTCATCAGCTAACGTTAGAACTGTAACCGTACAATAAGTTACTTTAAAGTCTACAGTAGAGTCTACAGTAGAGTCTACAGTAGAGTCTACAGTAACTGCACGTAGCTGTAACCGTATAGTAATTGTAACTTGCACTTATCTATTCCACACTATACTTAACCTGGAATACTGTATGTATTTAAAATTGCACAGGCACTAGCAGCTATTATTTAACTCATCTATTGGCATTGATAGTAAATTCCAGTTAACTAGCGTTTGTTGTTTTACTTCCGCTCAAGAACACGACAGAGCTGTTAAGTTAGAAGGGTGTTCCTCAAACAATAAATCCAAACCAAGATAAACATTGCGCTTTTTACACAAATATTCCCAAGGATACTACGTATTATTTAATAGGTAAGAACGCTAGCTTTGCCATTTCACACAGTCTTGGATACTAGAAACGTTTCAGTGTTAGTACCAATGCACACACGAATAACATATTCAGCAATTGGATAAAATTTTGATTGTAACCATACAAAACCAAGACCCTGAAAAGCGTAATAATTCTCAACGGAACATGTACAAACTATTTTGCAGTTGTTGTTGTTGTTTGTGTTTTATTGAACGTTTTTGGCTAGGATGGGAATAATAACAACGCAGTGCAGCTCAGCCCACCTGTACCAGTCGACGTTGGCTTTGGGTGTGGGGAGTCTGACGTAGGCGGAGCTTTGGTGAGGCGGGAGGGGCACTCTGTGGTCACTGGGGCATTGGATGAAGGGCTTCACACTTGCTGTAAGTGAAAAATAAATAAAATGAAGAATACTCCTTAGTAGTGATGGGTCGGATGTCATTTTTTAGACATCCGCGAACACGGATCCTTGAGCGTTCTGACATCCGCGGATGTGGATGCAATTACGGATGTTACCATCTCGACATCCGCAGATGCGGATGTTCAAAAGAAGTGTGGATGATCCGCGGATGCGGATATTCACCCCAACACAAACACACACACACCCTCTCACGACGGCAGTTTGTACAGCACTAGGGAAGAAAACATAGATGGTGCTTTGTTGACAGGGACAGCGCTTGCACACATTTCAATCCAAATGAGACTCTCAAGTTTCCAGCACTTGGAGGAGTTTAGTGTACAGTGATAAGCCTGCACATCCGCATCTCCTTTGCTGCGGATCTTCAGCGGATTTTACAGTCTTGACATCCACGGATGCGGGCGCGATTGCGGATGTTACCGTATTAGCATCCGCAGATGCAGATGTGGATGTCAAAAAGGGTGCGGATGTTTTGCGGATATTCACCCCATCACTACTCCGTAGTTTATTTGCGTTAGTGAAGCTTTTTACAAATGAAAAAACGATTGTAAAGAAACCTTTTTGAATATGAAGGCTGTACAAAACATTAAGGGGATTAGCAGAAAGAACTGGTTCACTTGATGATCGCGTAAGCTAGGCTCACGGCAGCGCTAAGCCTACACCCTACCGCCAGCACCGATTATCAATTTTCGCATGAACGGCATTAGTTTACGATTTAAAACGCGACCAAACGGGCCTTTTTGGTAGCAAAATAAGTAACGGGCCGTTCAATAAATCCTAAAATTTAAGCACAAGCTAATCAAAGGAGCTGCTGTTGCATTTCCTGCCTTTACACAACAAGCGTAGCAAATTGGTAGAAGCAAAGTACAGGGCTACTTGTTTTGCCAAAACGGGGTCTAAATGTGAGCGCCAAGAGTGCCAGGCCTTCCTACAGAGCAGACTAGCTGCTCGGTAGCATACTCTGAATTTCAGAGTAGCGGCTGGTACTTAAGTTGAAGTCAGCTCACCTCTCTCACACGAGGCGGAGGAGGGCCACTTGCCGGTGGCATGACAGGTCATGACGGGGTTGCCCACGGCAGAGTACCCAGGTTCACACGAGAGGTAGCAGTGCTGCCCGGGGTTGGAGGGGCGCGTAGTGCACGCGTGGGGGGCTACGCGCCCGTTGGCCGCCGCGGGCAATGGGTCGCACTTTGTTACTGTGGACAGAAACTCAAATTGGACGTTACTGAGGACGCGAACTAAAATTCTATTGAGCCGTTACTGGTGCCGTAAATTGAAGCTATACGTTAATGAACACAAAAATTAGAATTTCATTTTGCTGTTAGGAGGAATTGAAATTGTTAGTGATTAATATCAGTGAGTGAAAACGGAAGTGTATAAGAGCACAACTTGATCTACCGGCTGACGCCCTACGAAGCGCTTCTTGTCAGCTAAATTTATTTACAAAGTTGTGTTTCCAGCCACTTTCAACCACTCGTTGGACAACCGGGTTTGGCTATTCCAGCCCTCGCTACAAATGGAAGATACGCACTCTAACTAAATAACTTCCATGGTTCAGCTTTAGCCTTCTCACCGCTACAGGAAGGGGGACTGCTGCTCCAGGAGCCCCTACTACCGCAGGAGGTTGTGCTGCTGCCGTGGAGGGTGGTGTTGGCGGGACATTCGTACGTACACAGGGTCCCGGGGATGTAGCTGGTCCCGGACTCGGCGTCGGGGCACCGCACGTGCCCGTTGTCGGGACCCAGAGGCGGGGGACACGTCACTGCCTCCGCTGCCACGATAATTGACAATATCAACCTTTGATGTCGATAATATTAAGCTTTTCGAACAAATAGCACAGCTGTCGTAGTACAACAGTACAGGCAGGTAGTACTCGCATTAGGCAGTCCTAGATTTAGGTTCAAAGTGATTATGCGACATGAGGACGCTAGAGCTGGTGCAGCGCACACAGACGGTAGGTACACCTACTGTTCATTTCTAAAGGCATGACATGAACAAGATATGTATGTGTTTTTAAGAAAAAAAAACATCTAAGCAAATTATTTCCCTTCAAGGTTTACTAAACTAATAACTTGATACTGAAAGCCCCACATACATACTTATCTAAATTAAATTTGGTCAGCAATGAATAGCAGACATCATTTTCCTTTAAAATGTCTACATTCACCTAGCTATTGGATATGGTAGTAATTCCTCAGACTCTGCCGGCTTCTTTCTGTAGCATTGTAAAGAATAATTTTCGGGTACACTCAATTGTTTTATTTATTTCCTGTCCTGGATACATTTTGGTTGTCATTTTAATGAAAGATCTTTGACTAATACCGAAGACGACTCGTTATAGAAAAGCACGGTACATATTGGTCATATTAATAACTCATTTAAACATAGACGGTCTTCATTAGTGCTTCCATGTCCGACTTAAGTACTTATTTTCGTATGAACAGCACTTTTTGTAGTGTCATCGAATGGGTACGGAGGGTAGGAATGTTAAATATCAAGTCATAAGACTACTGCTGTTTAAAACGTTAACTAAATAATTCCAAACGTAAAGAAAAATGATCAGAAGAGCTACTTTTGAAAAAAAAAGCATGATTCTTATAACTAAACATTGCGTACGTTAGTAATAAAAGGCGCTTAACCCTTCCCCCTTCCCGGTTAATTAATTTACGTAAACAAAATTGCCCAAACGAACCCAGGAAATTTGGAAAGGGTTTTCCTTATCCATGAGGGCAGATTAGATGGATAAGGAAATACGTCGAATTCTCGAATATGATTAGAAGTATATATTTCTGTGCCATTGCATCAAATATATACGCAAGATAAATAGAGTTTCAGCACAAAAAATAATAATTAAGAAATTAAAATAAAGGACTGAATTATGCCTCAGAGTCTCGCCCGTTTTTCTAAGGGCCGTTGATCTTCGCGCCGCAAAGCTGAGGGCTGCCAAGTCAAAACGAGCTCTGCCTTTGGGTAAGTAACGTCCCGTGACGTGAGGGGGACGATATAAAGCAGTGCTTTTGGTACAGTTTTGGCCACAATTTTTAGCTACTAAATGTCAGTCCGCCATCACAAAGGAACCGGTATAATAATCTTGATGCACTGGATTTAGTTTACGGTGGCGGCATCGAGCTTTCATCAGTGTGGGCTGACACAAACCTTAAGCCGAGGTTACACTATACATATTCTTCTGTTTCTGGTACGCATTATATATTTTTGTTCGTTCCTGCAAATACGACTGGGTGTCGACTAAAGGATCTGCTGAAGCGTTAGCTGTTGTCACTAGGCTTTCTAAGCACCACTATAGCAGAGTTGCGAATATCTCTTCTAATTTGCAGGGATTAGAACTCGACAAGCTGTGTACTTTGCTGCTGCTGACACCGCAGCAACATAACATTTGGACGCTTCGTGTTACTTATGAAGAAGCAGAAACGATAGTGTGAAGCTGCCTTAACTTGTGGCCCAGTAGGGCCGAGGCGTGAGCAAAACGTCCGGAAGGGCAGTGTGGAAAATATTTGACAGTGCAGAGCATAAAGTGACACTTCTGGAACATTTTTTTAAACAAGCTCTAATAATACGTATCAGAGACTGGCAACTTATATTTTATTATGTCATCAATATAAATTTTTTCACCTCAAATTTCTTGGGGGGGGAGCGGCAGCCCAGCCCCGGGAGCTACACTGTCCCAGTATACATAATAGAAGTGAGGAGCATTCGAGGGGAGCCCCGTTCTAAGATCTCACCTTCACAGGAGTGGCCGTCAGGAGCGAGCGTGTAGCCCGGCTGGCAGGAGCAGCGGTAGGACCCGATGGTGTTGCTGCACAGCTGCGCACAGCCGTTGCTGCCGTCCGAGCACTCGTTCACGTCCCAGCACTGGCTGGGAGGCCTGTGGCACAGCAGGGACTGTGAGTATTGTGTAAGTAAAGCTCTTGTGGTTAGAAAGTTGGAGTTAGTGGTGTCGGAGTCGGTGAAAATGAGCCTATTTAGCGATAAACGGGAGTCGGGAGTAGTAAAAAGTTATAGATTTTTGCGTTGCAAGGAATCGTAATTGGATGCTGGCTGGATCAAGAGTCAGAAAGGCACCTAAAAACCCAGGTTACACTAAGTTAATAACAAACTCATGTTTTGTATCGTACACATGTTAGGCTTACCATATTAACGCTGACAGTGTCCGTAACCCGGAAATTTACATAGACTTAACAGTTAATACTAGCAGTGATACGAAGAGAATTTAGTAATTGGGCAGATGAGTAGTACTACTCTGTTCCACACAAATGGTGCGCACAACTACAAGCACAATCGCAACTACCACATACCTATACTATTTACGAGTATAGTCGATACGTTCATAGAACTAGAAGACATTTCCCTTGGCCTACAACCAATACAAAACCAAATTCTGACGGTCTCTACATGGCATGCCATTATTTGGTTCTTACTCAAGCATGGCTACCGGTGCGTCGTCAGCCGGAGGCACAGCTTCATCGGATTCATGTAGTCTGTGTGCGGTGTCTACTATGGCCGTAATGACGTCACACTTAATCTTGTTTATACATATACTTTACGCTTTAATGTAAAGCTATTACTGTAGGTAATGGAGACTGAACTCTTGGTAAAGATTATATTTCTGTCATGATAACTGTTCCATTTTAGAGCACCAAGCAGAACTCACACGAGGAAGTAGCCTGGTTTGCAGGCGCAGGAGAAGGAGCCAGGCGAGTTGTGGCACACATGGTGGCACGGGCTGGATTGGCACTCGTCTACGTCCAGGCACACCGCCCTGTCGCTCGACAGCTCGTAGCCATCGGGGCAACTGATGGAAACCGATAGAAAATGTACCTCACTATCAATGGAGATAATTCTCATTTAGTTCGATTCAAATAGCCGACTTTGTATGAATAAATTAATATGTGTCAATTTGTTCAGGTGCAAGACATCCAGACCGTAAATTTTGGCCTAACGCCTGTCGAGATCAGGAGCACGCAGACAGCACTCACGGTTTAGGTTCCGCGTATACCCGGCAGTTTTAATCAAAATAAGTCTTGAAGTTTTAATTTCTTACCATGGAGAAAGTTCTAAGAGCAGCTGAAAATATATATACAACTATGTACCGCTTACATCACAACTACCACAAACCTGCAAACGAAGGATCCAAAAGTATTGGTACAGACGTTGGAACAGCCGCCGTTGCCGTCCTCACACTCGTCCACATCTTCGCAGTAGACTCCGTCAGCAGCCAGACGGAGGCCCGATTCACAAGTACACCTAGTAGAACAGTGTAATGATTTAAGCACTGCAGATCTCAAGGAAATGTGAAGCACGACTACAGGCATCCCTCTTGTATCAGAATATTGCACTTCTACAGATAAGCCCAGATGCTTCTGTCAAACAAATTTTCAATTGCCAAGACACATTCAATTACATGCCCTTAACTGATGAAGTACAGGCTTGTTTTATTAGCTAAAAGCAGCTACAACTGTTGACGCACTGTCCAACACAAATATCAGAGCAAATGCTTCTTTTTCCGATCAAATCTTGAGTACACGAGAGTATTATAGCTAAAATGCCTCACCATAATGACTCACACGGTATACTTACTTATAAGAGCCGCGTATGTTGACGCACTTCCCACCGCAGAGGTTTTCATCAGTCGAACACTCGTTGATATCTTCACACGATCGATTATCGACCTTGAGTTGATACCCCGCCTTACAGGAACAGCTGAAGCCTCCGTCAAAATTACTGCACCCGAACTCGCATTTCCCGCCGCCCACTGCGCACTCGTCGATGTCGACACAAGTGTGGAGGTCTTCCGCAAGTTCGTAACCTTGTGGACACAAGCAGGAGTATTGGCCTTTAGAATTGCTGCAGCCGTGAGAACAGCCGCCGTTGTTGTCTCCGCATTCGTTAACGTCTGTGCAGCTTCGGCCATCCACGGCCAACTGCAGACCATCACTGCACCGGCATTCGTACGACCCAGGGGTGTTGATGCAAGAATCGCTGCAGAGTCCTTCCTCCAAGTCACATTCATCCACGTCCGTACAGGTGTGGTTGTCCCTCCCGAGCAGGTAGCCAATAGGACACGAGCACTCGTACAGGCCGTGCTGATTGGTGCACTCGTGCGAGCAGCCGCCGTTGGATACGCCACACTCGTTGAGGTCCGAGCACGTGCGGTTATCCTCTTCCAAGGCGAATCCGGATGGGCACGAGCACTCGTATCCTCCTCTATGGTTCGTGCACGAATGGGTGCAGCCGGCGACGCCGTTGAGGCACTCGTCCTCGTCAACGCAGCGCGTGCCTTCCACGACGTATCCCTGCTGGCACGAGCATGAGAAGGATCCGTCAGTGTTGTGGCAGGATCCGGAGCAGCCTCCGTTGTCTCCCAGGCACTCATCAATGTCGACGCAGGTCCGACGGTCAACACCAAGTGACCAGCCTGGAGGACAAAGGCAGGAGAAAGACCCTTCCTCGTTGCGGCAAACGTGACTGCAGCCGCCGTTGTTGAAGGCGCACTCGTCGACATCGACGCAGGTATTCCACCAGAGACCCTCCTCAGCTTCTGCAGAATTCGGATCGTCTCCATAGTCATCGTAATAATCAGACGGGATATCGAATTCGTACCCAGCCGAGCAGCTGCACTCGAAGGACCCGATAAGGTTGATACAAATATGGCTACATCGGCCATTTTGTTCGGCACATTCGTCAATGTCAACGCACTCCTTGACCACGCCATCTGAGACGCGCATGCCTTTGGGGCATGTACACTCGAAGCTGCCGATAAGGTTGGTACAGTCGCCACCACAACCTCCGTTGTTGTCTTCACATTCGTTAATATCCACACACTGGGTATTGAAGTCGCTTGTCCCATCGGCGATGAATTTGAAGCCACTGGGACACCCGCACTCGAACGACCCATCTCTGTTGACGCAGAGATGACTGCAGTTGTGCCTGCCAGACTCGCATTCATCCACATCGACGCACAAATGCTTGTTTTCGGAAGCCGTTCCTTCGGCGGTAAGCTCGAAGCCGTCTCTGCAGGAGCACTTATAGCCACCTTCTGTGTTGATGCAGTCATGGGAACAATTATCTTTTCCATCGCTGCACTCGTCCACGTCGACGCACTGATGCTCGTTCGAGCTGAGGGAGAAGCCTGGCGGGCAGTGGCAGACGTACGAGCCATCCGCATTTGAACAGAAATGTGAACACTGAACACCGTCAGCACATTCGTCCACATCCCAGCACTTGTGCTCGTCTTCCAGCTCGTAGCCAGGGTAGCACGAGCACTGGTAGCCGCCGGGGGCGTTATGACACGAGTGCTCGCACTCGTGGGTCTCCAGCTCACACTCGTCTACGTCCACGCACTCGTGCTTGTCCAGCAGCTCGTAGCCACTGGTGCACGAGCACTCGTAGCTGCCGGGGACGTTTCTACAAATCTGTAAAATGCAAGAATTGACGTTAGGAACCTCTGTTCCGTGGCTTCACTGAAAATTGGTCGACAAATTCAAGGGTGACAAGTTTGAGTTGCCCAGAGCTTCAAGCAGGTGCGCTAGCGTCGACCCCTTCAACTGAGTTCTAAGTCGTTAACCCTTCATCGATTAACTCCAACACTTTCGAAAATACAATCGTCTCACTCCGCAAAGACATGCAGCACGATTCAGAGTGGCGAAGCTGGAGCTCCTGGCTGAAGGTCCGGACCAGTCAAGCCTCGTAGCTTAGCTCCCCTCGACTTTGCTAAGCTAATCGATGACACCTTAAGCTTTTTTCGTTGAGAAAACACAGCTCTGCTTATTGATGAATAATCTCTACTGCGATAAGACCATCATATTTGCAGCTCTTTAAGACACGCAGGAACTCTAGCAACTGAGTGATCTTTCTTACAGAGCCGAAGAGAAGCGAATTTACGTACAAATTCTCGTTTTTGAAGCAAAATAGTACTCTTTTGCGAGCAGTATAATGATGATGATCACCACTAACTAATAATAATACAAAGTACATCGCATTGTCGCTCCAAGTTGTCTCAATTGAGAAAGACAGTGTCACTGTAACTATAGTTGTCAATATTACAGTCTTAAGCTAGAACGACTTCTAAGGGAAGGCACGGTAAAATGATGTACAAATGAACGCTGGTCAAGTTCAGCAAAATTTACCTTCGGTTTTAAAATGGCTGCTGTGGTGTCACTTTTCAAGACGAAATCAAAGTCAAACAGCCAGTTGATTTACAAATGCTGGGTTCATCTATTAGATGTTAAACCTGCAATGCATTTTGGGCAGTGACACGATGGCAGCCATTTTCAGACTGGAGTGTAATTTTGTTTAATTTTAACCCCCGTGTTGCAGCACCGGCCTGTACACACACATACACACACACACCTGACTGCAGCCACCGTTGGTGTCGAGACACTCGTCCACATCCTTGCAGGTGTGCAGGTCAGGTGCGAGGGAGTAGCCAGGGTCACAGGAGCAGCTGTAACTGCCCTCAGTGTTGCTGCAGCCGTGGGAGCAGCCGCTCGTGTCCTCTCCACACTCGTCCCTGTCTGTAAATACAACAGCACCAATACATAGTATGTATGGATCTGATGCCTTGGC
Organism: Parhyale hawaiensis; assembly: GCA_001587735.2. Taxonomy (NCBI): domain Eukaryota; kingdom Metazoa; phylum Arthropoda; class Malacostraca; order Amphipoda; family Hyalidae; genus Parhyale; species Parhyale hawaiensis. The sequence continues at coordinate 1,898,512 of LQNS02278089.1, read as the reverse complement.
GCTCGGCGTCCTTCAAGGAGAGCGTATAAATTTTAAAATGTTATTCTTAAATCACAGGGTTAAGCAGAGGTGGGCACTTGCACCATAGAAACTTAAGGAGAAGAGTCGTAGGGTAGGAAATTCGAACTTATGGCGATTTTGTTTTTTGTGGCCGCAGGTGCTCACTTATGTGCTTAAGCCCTTAACCTTATTCATATGAGGCCGTGTTTTTATCACAAGGGTTTTACGTCCTAGTGTATTTCTACGAAAAAAACCTTTTCAGCGAGGTAACAAAGCCTGCTACAGATAGGGTTAAGAGTTGGCCTACAGAACTCACAGAGAACCCATCCTCGTTTCTTCACGAAACAACACTAGTCAGACATGTAAAAGCAATCTGCCAAACAGCCCAACACTAGCAAGGGAAGTCCTGCAGGGAGGGAGCAACACCGACATACACTAGCAAGGGAAGTCCTGCAGGGAGGGAGCAACACCGACATACACTAGCAAGGGAAGTCCTGCAGGGAGGGAGCAACACCGACATACACTAGCAAAGGAAGTCCTGCAGGGAGGGAGCAACACCGACATACACTAGCAAGGGAAGTCCTGCAGGGAGGGAGCAACACCCACATCAACATCATTCAAGGCAGACATTAGCACCTTAGGAGAGGATGGCATGGCAAGCTTGTGAATGAAGTCGGCAGGGGTCACACGGTAGTCTATTTGCCCCATGCTTGGTACAAGTGTCCGACTATTGTGTCGCTTCAGGCGTACAACTGTCTCAGTTCTAATTTAATACAAGCTTGAAGAGATATTCGTAACGTCTATTTGGGATATTGTTAAGCTAACTGGCACGACGGCGAGCATTTGAGCAACTTTTATTGAGAAACACATGCACTTGTGCTCATAAAGATGTAAAAAAAATTTATACACTTTGTAAACGAGCAGAGCCTGCCGCTCACCTGTGCACGAGCGCAGATCATCACCGAGCACGTAACCTGCAGGACACGAGCACGAGTACGAGCCCTCTGTGTTGGTGCACGCGTGGGAGCAGCCGTGGGTGCCCGAGCTGCACTCGTTAATATCTGGAACAAACAAATTCACCAACTTTCTTTCTCAGAAAGTGCTCGGGTCGTCATGACTGAATCCCAGTGCAACGAAGAACCGAAGTCTACGGGGGGACTCGAGTGCACGTAAAGGGATTGGAAGTGCGGCCTTGGAATTCAGCAGTCTTCTGTGAAATGACGCTTCGTCAAATATGACCAACTGGACGACTGGTCCCTGTGAGCATTTAATGAAGGAAACGCAGTCTGTGTCTAGTGTGAGTCTTCACGGAAACCCACAGTCGGTAGCACGGCACAACTTCCCACAACAACAGACCAACAAAAGCTAAGCTTCGGCATCAGAATGCACTGGCAACACGCAGAGAAATCTCAGCTAATGTAACCGAAAGTTTTAATTAAAATATTTGGCTGTGCGGACCGCTAGGGACAGATTTGCTTTCTGAGATAAATGTAGCACACAATGGGAGTTTATGGTTAATGTGCCAAAAAGTGAACTAGAACAATTTGATTTACAGGGCTAAGAGATTTAGTGCCGTGTGACGTATTTAACACAATGATTTATCTGTTTTGGTTCACATAACTGAATGTGTTCGGTTGAAGCATTTAACTATAGCAACTAGAAAATTCTCTGCATGTACAGGGTACTGAACTATGATTACTTTTAGCAGTACCCTACTGAACGAACAAACAGAGATAAAATTAGAGGTACAGGCCAACACAGGTATTGCATTCTGTATTCTTCAACCAGATGATGAACTCTTTAAATAATACCAACTGTATATATGTGCTGTAACCACATGACCTATTAAGTGACCCAGTATGGTTACTTCCATAATGTTATTCCTATGAAGACGTTTTCCAGCAGCCCGGAAAAAAGGGTTAAGACATGATTTAGAGTTCAATAACCACATTCACGTATGCAATAAGTTATAGGGGCGAAATTAACAGGGGCACCACACACGTCAGGACGCCATATCCTTCGCCAAGATCGTCTACAAATACAGGTGCATTCTAAACAATATAACTACATATATTTTCAAACTGACAGCCTGAGTCTGGCAAGCGAAGACCCCCACCTCCCCTCTGAAGCACTAAATTAGCACATAGGAGGGAAGAGTTCTCGCCTGATGGAGACCCAGAACTCTACGGCTGAGTTCTACCCTCGTCTCACCTTCGCAGTGGTCGCCGTCAGCAGCAAGCACGGTGCCAGGGTCACAGCGTCTCGCCGCCGCTAGTCTCTCCGCTTCTCTTCGCGCTTCCTCCGCCTTTCTCCTCGCTCCTTCAGCGGCTCTCCTCTCGGCTTCTTTCCTTTTAATCTCCGCAGCTCTTCTCTCAGCCTCTCTTCGCGCCTCTTCTACGGCACGCCGTTCGGCTTCTCTTCGCGCCTCCTCTACGGCACGCCGTTCAGCTTCTCTTCGCGCTTCTTCAGCGGCTCGTCGTGCTTCTTCTGCAGCTTTTTTCTCAGCTTCTCTTCGCGCTTCTTCAGCAGCTCTTCTCTCGGCTTCTTTCCTCTCAGCCTCAGCAGCCGCGGCGATGTCCTCCTCCAGGTCAGTGGTGTCGTCCTCCCCAACCCCACGACACCTGTAGCTGCCGGGGGTGTTGACGCAGCCGTGGGGGCACTCCGCCACCACGTGGGGGTAGCTGCACTCGTCCACATCTCACCCACCAACCACAACACATCACATTATTATTTTTATAAAATTATCATTACTATTATTCGCTAGCGTACATGACCGTCAAAATGATACGAGTAATTCTCGATGCTACATCATCATTGATCATACTTAGTAAATAATTGGTTATGAAGGATGCAGTGCGACTTCCAACTTTAGTCATCAACAGCAGTGATTTCGGCGGAATTAGATCCTACTGAGCAAGGCAGTCTTTCCCAACCCCCGTTCTGCACAGCGCAGTGAAATAATTTCTTTAATTTCCTGGATAATGGTAAATGTGAAAATATAGGTCTAGTTCGTGCGTTAATGGGGGTAGGCAGTGAAGTCAAGCATCACTTAAAACATAGCCTACAACAACATGTGTATCGTTGCTATATGCGACTAAGTATTCAATCCAAATTTTTTACTTCAACGGAAAGCGGTATCATTACATTAGGAAAATAAACCGAAAAAATCACGGATACAATAAAAAGGAGTGCATTGTAAGCAGCAGTAATAATTACATCCGTATCTTTGCATAGGAAAACTACGTAGGGTACACATGCAAGAAATCTCTGGCAAGATATAGCAAACGTAGGAGAGGGTAGTAACTTACCAGAGCAGGAGCGCCAGTCGAGGCCCAGAAGGTAGCCATCGCGGCAAGTGCAGAAGATCTGGCCGAAGGTGTTGAGGCAGATGTGGTCACATCCTCCGTTGTTGTTCTCGCATTCATCCACGTCAGCACAGGTGTGGTTGTCTGAGCCCAGCCGTGTACCTGCCACCGGGCAGTCACAGGCATAAGGAGATAGGGAATACTGCAGTTCGCCGTATACGGTGTAACTTTTGCTGCTCAGCGCCCCTAATATCCCGCACCTCTTTACCAAATGAACACACAATTCTCCTACTAACCGACGTCTTCTAGCTAAATTCGAGTACCTGAATTGAGCGTTTACTCACCCAATTAAAAAATAACATAGTCGCGACTCTTGCATGCGCAATAAGACGGAGAAACCAGGTCGAGTTTCATTTTCCAAAACATAAGGTCGGCAGTACAAGAAAATCTTCCAGGTCCAAGACCAAGGGTTTACCGTGAAATCTCAAGAAGTCGTAGGTGGACCGTGGTAAGTCACCTACCATGCAGTGGCTTTTCTGCCCGTGTATTCCATTCGGCACACCAGAAAGTCAATCGCCCTGTCCAACATTGCCCGCTAGACTAAATACACACGAAAGATCACGCATGAAATATTAAACATTTCCGTGTTTCACACAACGTGAAACTTTCGCTACGAAATTTTAGCCTGGCTGGCAACCGAAGGCAATCAGAAGACAACTGCAACAACAGCAGAATTTGGAGAAGCCCGAGGGTGTAACACAAATTATTAATAATGCTTTGTTAAACCCTTTCTCCCATGAAAGTGGATTATTGCATGGGTTAGCTATTTAACTTATTTTTCATAATCTCATAGACAACCTTTCGTCCTGGCTATAATGACTCATTTGTGAACAAATTTCAAACGATAAATAAATTCAGTAAACATTTTACTATCTACTGGAGACGCGGCCAAGGGATCAGACAACAGGACTCAGCACGACGCAAGGGATCAGACAACAGGATTCAGCACGACGCAAGGGATCAAACAACAGGACTCAGCACGACGCAAGGGATCAGACAACAGGACTCAGCACGACGCAAGGGATCAGACAACAGGACTCAGCATGGCGCAAGGGATCAGGCAACAGGACTCAGCATGGCGTAAGGGATCAGACAACAGGACTCAGCA
>LQNS02278089.1:1861844-1873250 GCA_001587735.2 Parhyale hawaiensis | reverse complement strand
TATCCTACTAACATAATGGCAATAGCTCAAAGAAGCCGGGGTGTTAGTCCCGGTGTCTCTTTGGGAATGGGCCTTTTGGTTCGTCTACTGCCGCCTATCTAATCTAATCTAATCTAAGATACTAAACGACAAGCGAACAAAACGTTATGCGTGCGTTCGTGTAGGATGTCCCCGACAAACGTACCGGGCTGTAGCTTGGTGTCAGAGAAGGCGATTCCATTCACACACGAATGAACAGAGGCGGGCATTTCTTCAGGGCTTTCGAGAGAAAACTAGCGACGACGATGACGTCACAGTCGCTTGCCAGCCTGTTTACATTATACCGGTATATTCCTAGCCAATGATACCACTGTTATGTTGGCATATCCAGCTGCGCTAAAATTTCAAATGCTTGAGACTATTAATCTTGTCATAAGCAATAACGTTGATGGCTCACAGTGAGACGTGAGGTGGTAATGACGTCACAAGTGTCTCGAGGAACATACTATGCGCGTCTATGTAGAAGCGACGCGTCTGCGTCTCGCTACCGCCCTATTGGAACGCAAGATCGCGCCACACCGCGGGGTTGGAAGCGACAGGCGACACGGAACCGAACACCGCGGGACAGCCGATAGAGAGGAGGTGATAACAAAACAGTCAATGGAGAGGTGATGAATGCAAAAAGAGCAGGCGTGCCGTTCCAACTTCATTAGATTTAATTAGCTCTGCGCTACATTAATTGGCTTAATTGAAGGGACGCGATATCGCCGCTCTACAAGCGACTGTTTCTTCTGCGAAGGATTCAATTTCATCGCAAGTGGGCTGTAGTCGACAGCTTTTTGTTCTATCTTTTGTTATTATCATGGGGGCAATCGAGTTGTTCTTCTGTAACAGTAACTTATTGCTACACTGTTCTATCCTTTGTTTTATTACCAGGACGAATTGTTTTTCAACAACCGTAACGTAATGCTTCATGGCTAGCCGTTCTCGTACACACATCCGCTACATTTTCTTGCAATTGCTTTAAACCAATTTAACAACTGATTTTGACAATGTGCAATACAGTTTAACCAATGTTCATTACGCCTTGATATTATTCAAAACGGTTTGACAAAGTCCACTCTAGGAATGAGAAAAAAGCAAAACATATCAACAACTGAAGTCACTATGACAAAATGCACATCACTTTGACAATGATAATAGTAAAATGACAAAAGGAAACTTAGTTTGACAATGATTGGGTTTCTCTTTGGCAATCTTGAAAAATGTTGTCAATCATAGAAATAGTTTGACAATTGCTAAAACCGTTTGATAACTTAGTTTCATTCAAATCCTTCTCATGCAATGCTGAAAGAGGGCGCTGATACACCTTTTTGCAATTGCTATTGACCAATTTGCCATATATGATTGACAGTCTTCATAATTTTTTGACAGAGTTAATAACATTTTGACATATTTCATAATTTTATGACAAAGGAACAAAACTGTTTGACAATTTAACAAAACAATTTGTCAGGGTTCTATCGATAAAACTTTTTGACAATCTCCATATCACTTTGACACTGGTCAAATGAATATGACAGTTCTGGAAATCGTCTTGACGATATTTAAATCTATATATAAGAAGGCGGATTATGTAAGAGGTGGTGGGGGACTAGAAGCCATAAGTGAGAAGACATCAAAAGGTTTTAACAATTGTCAAACTATTTCTATGATTGACAACATTTTTCAAGATTGTCAAAGAGAAATTTAATCATTGTCAAACTCAGTTTCCGTTTGTCATTTTATTTTTATCATTGTCAAAGTGATATGCACTTTGTCAAAATGTCTTCAATTGTCAATATGTTTCGCTAGTTTGTCATTAAAAGAGTGGATTTTGTCAATCCGTTTTGAATATCGTCAAGGCGTAATGAACATTGGTTACACTGTATTGCACATTGTCGAAATCATTGTTAAATTGGTCAAAAGCAATTGCAAAAGGTGTATTCTCATGTACTACGAACACACGCTGGTTTGCCTCTTGCGTAGTTTGTGTTACGCATTATATATTGCATCTCGCCAGGTCGTTGTCTTCTCGCTTCAGGCTTCCAGTCCTCACCACCTGCTCTTATATAATCCGCCTTCTTATATATAGATTTAAACATTGTCAAAACGGTTTCCAAAATTGTCATATTGATTTAATCATTGTCAAAGTGAAACACAGACTTTCAAACGGCTTTATCGATAGAACCGTGACAAACTGTTCTGTCTTATTGCCAAACAGTTTTTCTTTTGTCATAAAATTATGAGATGTGTCAAAATGTAATAAACTCTGTCAAAAAATTGTGAAGATTGTCAAACATATATGGCAAATTGGTCAAAATTAATTGCAAAAAGGTGTATAAGCTAATGCTTTATATCAATACAAAAAAAAAAACACACAACCTGTTACTATAGTTAATACTTCAGGAAAGTTTAACTCATTACAGGTTCATTTTTTCCTGAACCGTCCTATAGCATTGGACTACAATTTTTCTCTTATTTCTAATGGGATGATTATTCTCAATCGAACTGCAGTAGTATCGGATATCATCACTCGTTTGATAATAATCATACGATTAAAAATGAGAACTTCAAAATTTAGATACACGCTTAAATTTTGACTGGCGAAGCTTAGAATCTGTTTATATTCCTATGAAATTAAATGAAATTCCATGATGGTAATGAAAACTTCTTCAAGACAAAGATTTTTAACGTGCCCAAGCCTTCGGCATCAATTTGCTTCAGCCGTCATCAAGGGAGAGATGCAATTTGATTTGAAGGAGAAGTTTTCATTACCAAGACGTGCTCTATTTTCAACGATATAAAATGAAAAGTCAACGTTGAACAAGACACTCACCCGACGGCTGCCTCCGTTCCCACTCCTACAGCCTCCGCTGTCTCTGTAAAGGTAAGATATTCTCATTAGAGGACGTTACTACAGTAATCCCTCACCCAGGAAAGTACTTTTCTGGGCTAAAAACTATGTACAGTTACTGGTGCTGCACTATAATGTTCAGCGCCTACAGCCAGGTATTGCAACGAAAAAACGTAGGCTTTGAATAAAAAAGGTTTTCAAATATTGCGCAAACGAAACTAGATTTCTATATAGCTGGCACTTTTATGTTCTCGCTGTTAAGCCATGTTTACTTAGCGTCACAGTGTCGGCGCAGCAGACTTTTCATGTCCCTAATTCCAGTCTTGACTCATTCCTACAGCTGATACGTTTTCTATGCTAATATAGTATACATGGGGCCAAAACTAAAAAAAAGCACTGGCGTTAATAACTATTCCAACATGAATATATCTGCAGAACTTGCTTGTTCTTTTAACGAAGAAAAGTATGGGCGACATTGTTCAACACTTTCCGGGTGCGGGGTGGAAGAGATGAGGGCCCTTCAGAGCAGACACACATAGCAAGCGAAGTCGCTAGACCCTCTCTGCTTCAGGACAGGCGGAGCTCAGAAGCAGCAGAAAGCGAGTAAACATCGTAAACAGACAGCCTCTATCACTGCACATCACAACGGCTCCTCGCCCGTCAATTTTTAATGCAGAGCCGTACGTGTCTGTCTGGCCGGAACCATCCATGGTTGAGTTTGGCTGCATGTCGCCAGCGGGTGACATGTCGAAGGTAGTAAATGGCGCTGTTTGTAAAAGAGCGGTAACGGCGTGAATGTTGGTCCCCGCATAGGATTTTTGAACGAACGCCGCCCAACAGTAGTAATCTTTTATGAGTCAATTATAAGGTCTTTATCAGGCTATAAAATTTAAAGTACAACACGAGTGAGAAGAAAATCCTGTTCAAATGGATAGTTAGAGAACGTAAAATTTTCAATCCACAAGAGGCACATGCAGCGATTAAAGACAGAAAGTTATTAGAATTTCTACTTAGAAATGTACATTCTGGCAAGCGAAGAACACCAAAGAAATAGCTGGAAAGAAAAAAAAAAGGGCAGACATTACGTATTTTCTTGCTAGTCTATATCTGATAGATGTGACTGAACAAAAAGTAATAATGCTTTGAAATCATGCAATTCGTTTTAATAAAATCATTTAATAATAATTTTTACTATGTGCAATAATTTCCTCTTCACTTTCAGTGACCTTGATCCAAATTTACTCTAGCTGTTTCACGTTCACGTCAAAATATCTCCTCGTGTTTTAAAGATTTTTCTCAGTGGAGAGTTTTCACAGCTTTGGAACAGACTGTGGAGTATGATTTTGATCTAGCTACTGTTTTTTTTTTAAACAATTGAATAATGTTGTAAAGAGCCAAGTGATAATTCTCCCAAAATGGACCTCTTAGGTTCCTTGAAAGCAGATACGCAGAGCTGATCTTTAGGGGAGTTGGGCATCGTTCAAGTCATGAAAAATCCTTTGCTAAAATCGTGTTGGTATGAGTTGTATGCACTGAATTGTTGAGCTAATTCTCTACTGGCAAACTTTACATTGGAATCTACTGCATCTGTAATGGCTTCTTTATCAATCAATTGCCTTCGCTCGTCATGTACGGGAACAATACTTAAGAATAAATTTCTCGACAAAAAAAAACAGTCGTTGGTATTTTCAAATACAGAGGATATTCTAGCCATATACATATGGACAGCACAAATTTCCCAGACGCTTGGGCCGCTCAAGTGCCTTTTTTATATTCATAGAGCATACAATGTCTTAGCATGTCCGCATTAGCACGCATTTCTTGTGGGTTGAACCAATGAAACCTGTTGAATACAGCAAATTATTTCTGAAAGAGCGATACTGACATAATACGACACAAGTATAATAAACCTAACAATTAAAAGACTCTTAAGAAGGTACCAAAGTGCAGCCTAATAATATACCTACCGAACTGATTCTCATTGTCTACAGCATAAGCTGTCCCCACCTTACGGGTCCACCAGGGACAGCAGCCATTGAGACCAACTGAGCGTGCAGCTGTCCAGTGAATGGCAGTTAGGAAGGTTGCAGCGTCGGGTGGAACACGTCCGACTCCGACTCCTTTGTCCAGCCAGTTTCCAACTCCATGGGCCTCAAAAACGTCTGACTCCTACTGACTCTACAACACTGGTAGTTAAATGAGTATTTTAGGTTAATCCAATCCTGAAACCCAGATGAGGTGTCATCTATATTGGGGGGGAGGGGGGGGGAGGCAAAGTTGAGCCCATTTGACTTGTCGAGAATTTCACACAAATGCCCAGGCTTCGACCCGTTCAATCGCGTATGAAGCGTTAGCTCTAATCGATTAACCTTGATACTTCTGAAAATCTACCCTGTCTCAAGCGTAATTGGAGTGCTGCTGACACCTGCAACGCAGTTTAAAGTGGCGAAACCAACGTTCTTGCTAAAGTTCCAGATAAGTCGGACCAAGCGACTCGCTAGACATGGCCCCTTATGTCATAACTATTAGCCTTTAACTTAATACATCCAAAAATTTTCTCGCCTTAGCGAAGCGGCGCTACTAAATTTCGATGCCGGTGCCGAAACTGAATTATGGTATTAATAGCTTCTGCCGTGGCTCTGTTTTTTGACAGCGTAGTCTTTATTAATCAACAATAGACCGCAACAGTACTTGACTCTCAGGGCCAAGTGGCCTCTGACGCTGGCGGCCAAAATGGGAAAATTGGAATTTTCTCACGAGCTATTGTGAACATATCCAGACACGGTCATGCAGGCAAGCGCCCAAGTGTGTCCCCGCCGTATCCAAGATATCTTCTCCTCAAGAAAAATATTTGTACCTTGGAATTTTTTTCTTCAGTATTAGATAGGGGGAAAGGAATAGTTCTAGAGAAAATACCATTTTTCCGTTGCCGAGTTTTGGCCGCCAGCGTCAGACCTAAGAGTCAAGTATTGTTGCGGTCTATGAATCAACCATTAACCAAATACATCGAAGGATTCTCTCCTCAACGAAGCAAAAGCATCCGCGATCAAATACCGGCGCCGGTACAGAAGTCTACAGCTGCCAGCGATCGTCTGTCGACCAGCGAGATAAGTGCCGTCGCAGCAGACCGGTAGGCGGTCGGTCCCCAACATGCGGCGATAACAGAGCGCACAGAGATCTTCCGTAAAAAAATGGCACAGAGCAAACTCAAGGCTGATGTCGCTGAGACATATCGCGCCTCCAGGGAGACATACGGCACGAGTATCTGTTCCTGAAGTTATTTCTGAGACGGAAATTATTTAGATTGATGCAAAGCAAGACGTACTGCGAGACCATTAGCACATAAAGTTACTTCTGCGCTGGGAATTCTTGATGTTTACAGCCAGCAAAAGAACGGACTGAATGGCGCTCTACAATATGAAGTCGTTTCTGTGCAGGACTTAGAAGGAACAATAAAAAGCTGAATGAAAGCGATTAAATAAGACGTAAAAGGGCTAATGGGGCGTGTAAGACGTACATATGGACGGTAAGGAGTTAAAAGGGAAGGTGAAGAGGTAATGGGGACGGTACACATTTAATGGGAACGGTAAAGGATTACTAGGAACGGCAGTGAGGGGTACAGACAGGGTGACACAGTCGCACGCATGACGCTATAACGACCAGCGCACTTCAGAATTATTTCATATAATGCTATTCGTACAAGACTCCAACGCTTCAGTGGTCCTCACAGACCCGAAGGGAGCGCCTCCCACACCGCCGAGCCGCTACCCACAGGAGCAGCACAGCTGCCGTCAGGAGACCCACGCCAGTCGCCCCCAGAAAAACGGCCCATAAACTCCTCATGATAACGGCCGAGGCAAAAACCGAGAACGGCTTCCGTGGCCCCACCCTGGACTGTGCGAACTGCGGCCCCACGCCACGGGGGGCCCCGCCGTGTGCAGTATGGTCCCTATACGGTAACCTGTCGAGGGGCCTCTGCCGTCTGCCGCTCTCCTGCTCCTATCAAGCCTTGCTGAAACAGGTATGGTAGTGTAGTGGCTAGCTCAGCTGGGCAGTCGCGGCTCAATCACAATAGGCCGTAAATCCCTATTTCCTGCGCGGCCCTCTGTTTTTTTTTTTTGTTTTTACTTTTGCTGCAGATGCTACACAGTGCCACACCAGGATATTTGTAATACTCTAGTAAACTGAAGGATGACTACTGGCACTGCACTCTAGTCAGAACCCATCCTCTCGTTGAAAGACGAATTACAACTATCCTGGTATGAAACTGTGCAGCACGGCAGCACCTCCACTATAGTAGCCACGAAACCGTCACTGTCTGTCTGGATCTTTGAGTTAGGATATTTTACATTCGACTACATTGCAGAGCGGCCGGCAAGGTCCGCATTACCACTCAAGCATTGCACTGGTGCGCTAGACAATGTGTAAAACCCTGTCTAAAAGATCAAGATTTGCGCGATGTTTGGGACTTTCCTTGGTTTCCAAACACGAATTAACTGCTCGCAGCAGCCGCACCAGGGCGCAGATATACTAACGTTGCAACATCGTAAGACTCAGAGCCTTGTAACTTTCAGCAATCCGAGAGAAGCAAGATCTATAATATCAACTGCAAAACTTTAGGCAGCAGCCCCTGTGCACCCAGCCAATCAGAGAGCTCGTTGTATACAACTTAGGCAGAAAGATTAGGTTGAGCTTCGTAAATGATCTTACTTACAAGAGGTGACTGTGAGACGATACTAGTCACTGGTCATGCATGCAAGCTTATATCTACCTTGATAAATTTGGACCTTGTTGACGAGCTTGTTGGGAATCAAAAACACTGCGTTCGTGCTATCCGAGAATAATTAACTGCACATTCTTGACTATTGTAATGTATAATTGGTATAACTACAGGCTAATACCTTTATTAGGATGCATCATTACAAGAATTCTTTCCTTTCTCACCAATTAATGCATTCAGTGAGTTGTGTCACTGTCTGCTGGGAAGTGCGGAAGAACCAAAAGCATTTGGCAACTCACGGTTGCCAATAAGTAAATAGCGGCTGTTCTGACACCCTTCCCGCCTAGTTGACTTATGCTTCTTATAAAGCTACAACATAGCAAAATTCACATTGCAAAAGCCGAAATGCATAATTGATATGATGTGAAACTCAATGGTTAGTCAATTAATGAACCGAATATTATAATTCGCGTCTATGTTGTAAGTTGCTACACAAGGAAGTTACCAATGAGTGACTAATAGCTCTAGTTTTAGAAAATAAACTTTGAGCCTTTTATCCAATAATTACCGTAGCTTCTATGAAACAAATAAATATTTGCGATATTAAAATAGATATGGACTTATGGAAAGTAATGAAACAGGAATGGAATGTTAATTTTAGTTGCTAATTTTTAGATCACAGTACCGTATTTATATATTTGCTAGAATATTTAATAAAAAACAATTCATAATTCTAGAAAGTTCTCGGAGAGTAAAATGGTTATTGCTTGATGAATTTGCGACAGGTGTTCGATGGTCTTGTTTAGTTTGCCTGCCTGGCCTCAAAACAGACTTTTCTGTATTTTTGTCAACAGATTTTCGTGTTCGTGCTTCATACATGAACTGACTGATCGTGTGGACGGGGCTTAATGCCCACTGCAGACGAGTAGTAAAAATTATCCGAAGTGGCATTTCGACCACAAATGCTCCACAAGACTCGGCACCAAAGTTGCCTGAAGAGATATAGTTCCGCAGGATGCGTCTTGACGAATCTTTTTCATAGCATTGGGGCAATTCAAAGCAACTTACAGTCCAGTTTTCCCTATTATCTGTTGACTACTATGGTATATAACACCTCCTCTTTTTTTAAACTTTAAGTTAAATGGTGACGATTGTAACTGCAATGTCAAGAGTATAAAATGCATTTGTGTCCAGGTTACAACGATGACAGCCGCAGAAAACTTTCATCTTAAAATTTTTGTTTACAATCTAAAAGATAGCTCAAAACATTCAGTTGCTTAGCACTATGCACGTTAACTAAAAAACCGGAGTTAAACGAGCAATAAAATTGATTAAACTAATGTTTACAATTTCGTTTCCATGCAAGTTCTAAAAACTTTACCCTAGGACATTGCCGCTGCAAAATCGGTCCCCCGCTACGTGTGCATTGAAATGTCGAGCCAAACTTGACGATCCGACAATTTCGTCTGGTCGAAATCAGAGGAGATGTCGCCAGTCTGCGCGCGGCTTCAGAACGCACAGTCCCTGAACGGATAACAATCAAACTTTTCCTGTCCAGAAGATGATGTGATATTAACTGCTAGTGCGGCCAAGAAAATGTTAGAGTAGTGTGCCTAGAGTATCTCGCGCTAGTTTAGGGAGCGCTGCATCATTACTCTTGAAAATTAGAAGCCAGCGTAGGGGTCACGGAACGAGTAGAATCAACAAGAAACAGTAATATTTACATGACGCAAGGAACAAATGAAACCCAAACACGGCAGGCTCGGACGTCTTCAGATCCACGCGGCCGGACACGGATCACAGGAATGATTTGCACGCCAGCACAGATCGGGTCAGAAACCACCGACCAAAGAGACAAGTTTGCCAGCAGCTACTTTACAAAAATAGGGGAAATTTCTTCCAGCGTCAGAGTTGACCTTATGCCCTCTACGCTGGCGCTCAACCTTCGAACTGACGATGAAACCAAGAGTAGGCGTTTCTTTGACGGACATGTTGATTTCCAAAAAAAAAATATATAGTTTGATGATCTGTGTGGGATTATCGCTCCAAAGGTAGAAGGCTGGCGCCTTCTTTCATCTAGCTCAGGAAGAGTGAGTTGCGTCTGCACCTAGTGCTTCTTGTAACTAATCGAAATGAACTGCCACTAATATTTCAACACGTCTACGGCTGCGATAAAACCATTTCCAGTTTCTAACCCGGGAAGTAATGTTTCAGACACATGGAGATATTATAGTACGTGCGTGAAAGTTACTGGCACCGGGAATATGGAATCGAAGTGAAATCGCCGATGCGCAGAGCATTTCGCTGAGGACCTCTCGCTGTCAGCCAAGAGGTGTGGAGATGGGAGCAGTTACACAGTCTGCGCGTGCTCGAGTGGCACGTTTGGCGTACCCGATGACAGCCTAACAAAAATCATTATACTTCAACACCCCGAAAATTAGTTCACTACCGTGCTTGAGTCTGTACACGGTCACCGGATGGTGACGCGTATCATCACACTATCATTACATATCAGTTATATATGAGCACACGCACTGGATTTCAATGCTGAAGATGATTTTAAACTCAAGTAAGTCATTTTCATCGTGCAACACCCAACGATCTTATTCCTTTCCACTAGCCCATAAAATCATGAAATCATTACTGTTACGTGTAGGATTGCAAGTGTAGGGCAAGTAAAGACGTTTTCTCTTTTGCTTCACAGTCCTTCAGTTACACCAATATGAAAAGCTTGTTACGGCCTAAGTATGTAGAGATGTACTCATACTGAAACACATAACAAAACTGAATGGTTCCACTCCTGCGGAGACCAGTTATTTTTTCTCGGTCGCGGAGTGGTCAGAGCAGCTGCCCCAAGCACGACACTCTTAGGCTCGAATTTCATAGCATTGCCAACGAATCTTCAGTTCTTGGCTGAATGGAAACCACCGACATCAAGAGGCGAAGAAATGCATAACGAGGCCTTCTCAAGTTGTCTCTTACCACTGGCTAAGTTTTCTGTTTTTAACACGCGCATATAAGTAAAATTCTAGAATTATAAAACAAAAAAAAATCTCGTTAAGTGCATCCGCTGGTTTGCGTCATAATAATAAAATATTTTCTCGTTCTTTCTCCCTAATAAGATAGAAAGTGTAACTAGGTACCACACTAGATAAGTCACTAATCCATTGCTAATAGACGCAAGACGTAAACGGGTTACGCGCAGCAAATGCAACACTCTGAATGCTAGACCCACTAACCTCCTGATAGCAACACTTAAAAGACTCACCAGACCGGTGAGTCATAGGAGTTACTCATCTGCTACGTCACTAAAGTCCAGCATTTGGGCATGATGACCTTGTTGGACAATATGCACAATATGTGCCTTACTATTTGTGCTTGCTTTACGGGTCCTAAAAGAGCGCCCCGCCAACACCCCTCCCTTACTGCGTGCCTGGTATCAGTACGAGTCACATAAATAAGCTGCTCGTTGACTATGTGAGGCACAGTGTATTGACCAAGAATAGGATAAAGCGAAATTAAAAATGACTACAGCATGGCGCGAGGCAAAATGCGCCGATCCAGAACATGATATGAAATAAGCTGACTAGAGCACGTCGTGAGGCAGAATAGTGTGACCTAGAACATGAAGTGAGATAAGCCGACTAGGACACGTCGTGAAGCACAATATTGTGACCCAGAACATGAAGTGAAATACGTCGACTAGGACACGGCGTGAGGCAGAATATTGTGACCCAGAACATGAAGTGAAATACGTCGACTAGGACACGGCGTGAGGCAGAATATTGTGACCCAGAACATGAAGTGAAAT
>LQNS02278089.1:1833289-1844359 GCA_001587735.2 Parhyale hawaiensis | reverse complement strand
CACGTTCTTATAGCCTTCACGTTCTTATAGCCTTCACGTTCTTATAGCCTTAGCGTTCTTATAGCCTTATAACGTTGATGAACAATAAATCAATAAGTTGCGTTATCCTGCTTTCTGCGCCACTGACTTCCTAGGGCAGCGGTGAGCAAACTTTTTATTCAGGGGCCACGCAGAATTGTAAAAATTGACAAACAGGCCGGGCCAGCAGCTGATGCATACCAATTAAAGATAATTAATAACTCATTTGCTGCAGTAATTTTTTAGTAAGTCTTATGATACGAACTTAAAATGAGTTAATACATCTAAGATCCCAAAACCTTCCGCAGGCCGGTTTAAAAAGACTAACGGTCCAGATGCGGCCCGTGGGCCGTAGTTTGCCCACCCCTGGTATAGACTATAAATGCTGATTAAAATTGGTGAGATCGGAAATATCTGTAGATTTCGGAAAAGATGCTAAAATGATACCTTGGAGTTTTCTCGAAAAAAAAATCTTGAAAATCAAAGTGAGCAGATCCTCCTCATACTTGCGCAGACGGTATTAGTATTAGGGTTACTGCACCGCAGTATGCCAGTTCCCAAATGCCAAGGGAAACACACAATCCATAACAAAACAATTTGCCAACCCAAGAAGCAATATTCTGATTTCTTAAATAAGCTATAACTTTTTACGAAACATGAATTCGAAAAACTAAAACTAAAACTAGTGAATGTGTTGTGCGCGTTTGGTGGATTTTCGCGATCCATCGATCGCGCTGCGCATTTGGTGGATGTTGTAGGTATTAGGCCGTAATTTCGGGTAAGTTGGACTATATTCGGGTTTAATGTCGGGTAGGTTAGGAGAGGCAAGGACTGGTTTTTTCTTTTCCATTTAAAAATTTGAACGATCCACTAAACGCGCAGCGCGATCGATCGATCGCGCAAATCCACCAAACGTGCACAACAAATGCACGCATACACGATCAAGAGCCGCTGATATGCGGAGCTTAAAGATGTCAAACTGAGTAGTTGAAACGG
The DNA here is from genome assembly GCA_001587735.2 of Parhyale hawaiensis. Classification (NCBI taxonomy): domain Eukaryota; kingdom Metazoa; phylum Arthropoda; class Malacostraca; order Amphipoda; family Hyalidae; genus Parhyale; species Parhyale hawaiensis. The sequence goes on along the minus strand of LQNS02278089.1, from coordinate 1,843,345 downwards.
AAGAGAGAAGAAGACGGATTAAGGTGGCCTCGGAAGCTTTGGCCGTTAGGAGTTTGTGACTCTTAAAGGAGGAGTTCCTAGCTGTCGAGGACGTCTCTCCCAATGTATGTCAAGACGATTTTTAAACGCGTTAACTGACTCCTCACCAACAACGTCGGAAGGGTGTCTATTCTATATGCTGACAATGAAATACGGAAAAACTGCTGACTTAAAGTCGTTCTTCGAGCTTTATACTTGAGATTTGACCGTTGTTTCGCAACAACGGTCAGAAACTCAAGCATAAAGCTCGAAGATCAAATGGATGTCAGCAGTTCTTTCCGTATTTCATAGTGAGCATTTGGCATACGTAATATTATTTGGAATACGATAATATTACCGACTTCAGAATAACCGTATACAAGATATCGGCATACGAAACGGCCCATGCAATCTTACTTCAATTGTGTCATGGAGAGGCTATATCGATGTGGTGCAAAATGAGCAGCCCTGTTCTTTTAAACAACCAATGCCAATGCTTTGATGCAAATTGAAGTTAGTCTCAGAAATAAATTTTATTATAAACTTAGTATCCATTTTCTACTGATGAAACTGAATTGTTCGTTCTATTTTAATTGTTATTACATCTAAGACATTTTCAATAATTAGCCTTCAGGCTCAATCTTTTTGTAAAAATTACTAGAGTTTAAACTTTGTTCGTTTATGACCGCTTCTGTTGTAAGCTCCCCAGACAAAAAATTAGTCACCCGTTTCTATTCATTAAGAAGGTAATAGAAGGCTGTTTTACTCGGAAATGGGCCCTTCGGTTGAAATAACCATCAAACTGAATCAGGAAGGCTACATTGAACTGTTAAATGACCTAGTTGTGCTATTTGCACCGTATCTGCATTAGAATCGAATTGCTGCTACTTTGCCAATCTTCCAGGATGATAACTGCCGTATACGTCGGACTAGATCGGTCATGCACTCTCATGAAAACCATTCTGGCTATGTGAGGCGCCTGGAAAGGCCGGCTAAGTCTCCAGACATGAATCCCATCGAAAATATGTGGGACCATCTTGTACGACAAGTTAGGCCGGCTGCCCACTAAGAACTTCCGTTGCCGCAAGAAGCTTAGAGGCAACTCAACTAATCCGCGTACGTAGCTACGGCACGGCTTCAGCTGGCGCAAATTTAACTGCTTCAAAAAATTTCAAGTATTTCAGTCGCTGCAGGAATTTTTACGCCCTAGCGAATGGCAATGTTGAACTTTCAACGATCGCTCCTAATTATGAGTGGTTTGGGCTCACAACGATTGATATTTTAAGAATTACAGCACGATGTTCATAGACGTCATGCTGAAGTCACGGCCAGGACTGCGCAGTCGGATAAGCTAAGTTGCGTCTAAGCTGCTAGCGGCAACGAAAGTTGTTAGTGGGCAGCCGGCCTTGTGGCGCCGAGAAGATCCTCCGCGTACTTTGTCTGATTCAAGAAATCGATTGAAGCAAGAGTGGTTCATAATAGTTCAAGTGTGCATCTGAAAGCTCTTAGACCCTTAAGGCTTTCCAGAACTGCTGCTATTATACGCGCGCGTGGAGGTCCTACACATTATTAGTAACAGTTGACTAATGATTTGTCCGTGGAGCTTATCTATCAAATCATTCTTATACAGGCTCATGACAGAATTCAAGTCCACCCCCGATGTTAAACAGGAAATCCGTACCTGGTGCATCTGAAAATTCTGCCGCAGTCTCATTGTAGGAAGCGCAAAAGTGAAACTGTAGGCGCTTATGAGCTCCTCGGCTGCAATTTCGAGGCACCACGTCAGGAGCCGCAGCGTAAATAAAGCAATTAGCTACACCAATAGAAGGCCTGGGTACCTGAGGCGACTGAAGGACACCAATTAAGAAAGGGTGTCAATTTAGAGCGTGGCATCGCCCTTATTAGGAAGAACCATCCAACCAATGCTTGCTTGGCTTGGCTAAGGAGCTACACACTTGATAACGTGGGCAGGTTCTCAAGTATTTATAATGAGTGACAGTATCGTGGATACATATGGTGGCTGAAATATATGACGGTAACTATGCAAAAAATGCAAGTGCTTCAAGTTACGTAGTATATGCTTATTGCAGGTTGATACGAACTTCTTCAAGATAAAATTGCTATTTGCCAATTAATAACGTCGGCATGAAGATATTACTAACATGATGTAAGCATAAAATACTGCAGGAGGTCCTTTATTCTCGACGATAGGCAATGCATTTAGGAATATGGAATGCAAAAACGCTGACTTTTGACGTATAACCGATACACTTCCGCTCAACAGCCTAACCCTGCATTGAATTGAAGTTTTTATTTCTTTACTATATGAAAATCTTTTGTTCTTAATATTGCACTGCACTATTTCATGAACGAAGCACGGAATCGCGCAAAGCATAATATAAATATAGCATCTTATGTTTCCCGTGTGCTGCACAAAGTGTTCAAAACTTTTTTTGCGTCTGTGTAAACACTACAGTGTGTTTTCTGCTAAGAGATTTGATAAAATATTAGCCATTATGACAGTTGGCTCTTAGCAGGTGTCGCATAGTTGGAGTTTAGGGCTGCTCTTCAAATTTGGAGTGAAGCATAGAGCTCCATCCAACAGCCGCGCGCATTTCTGTTGTTTGTAAGGAACCAACAAACCGACACGTGACGGCCGGGCTATCACGGACTTAGCTAGGTACAGCATAGACCAGCCAGTGCTCCTATACTGCATGAGGAACTGTGGTAAGCCCGAGGAGGTTTAAACCTCCTTGGGTCACCTAATGAAGGCAGTGATCCTATTCTGGAGGACTTGGGGAAAGTATAGTCGGTGCTCTTTTCCAACACGCGAGCAGCATTTTTAGCGTCACATGCGCACGCAATAAGCAACGATTAGAAATAAGCACAATTTGCAGTGCAAGGGAATGTCTTATATAGGTACTCATAATATCTTTGCGGAATATGCATGAGTGACGTCACCGAGGTGAATTATTAGTGGTTTATATCCATCCTAACAGAAATAACCAAGAGATAGGTACATACGCAAGGCAGCTTCTCAGTTAATGAAGTGCGATGCCGCGCGGAAGCAACTGAGTGGACACATATTGAATTATTGGCAGCGTAATAGTAAATAGAGTATTGGTTTGAATAAATATAGTATAAGTTCTGCACACAGGCAGCCATAAAAACATCAGGCTATGGGCCATGCACTGCCAATTGTCTCCAAATTCAAGGCGCAGAGAAGTAACGGCAAGTCCACTTGAGTCAGCCTTACTGAAAAATTCATATGCACTGATTTGTGCTGCACATAAATACCCGCTATTCCCCCACAACAGTGCACGGCTGCAGTCGAACACAGACAAACATAGTTGGAGTGTCGAAGATGGAAGGCTTATGCGACAACTATGCGTCTACCTCTTCCCACGACTCTTCCCATTTCAGGTAAGATTAATGTTCTCATAGTAGAAATCGGGAACGCTGACGTTGCAATCCTGCATTGGTAGGGCCTGCTGAAGAACCCACGACGCGACGCGAACACGCGAACTCGAGGGTGCAAGCGTAGCACGCTACCACTGCGAAGGCACCCAATGGAAGTGACGCAAGTGAAATTATGCATGAAAAAGACGTAAATTGAACCAGTTGTGGGCGTGAACATTACGTGCTACTGCCAAAAACACCACCACACAATGATGGTTCGCTACAACACGGCATAAGTTACCTAGTCAAAGAAAAACCACTGCGTAAAATGCAGTCTAAATAAAAATGCAGCCTTAAATAGAGCATTGGAGAGCGTTAGTTGAAGGAAGCGCTGCTAAAGCCACTCTATCCCCCCCCCCCCCCAGGGGGCAGCGATGTTCACTATATAACAGGGCACAAAACACACCCAGACGAGGGTGTCAAGGGAGAAAGTTCGGACAGAATAGGCGTAAATGGAACAAGCGATGGAGAGTGTGAGCAGGACCACGGCCAAAGCTTAGAAAGACACAATAATGGTTTAAAATTAGGCATGGCGCAAAACACACCCAGGGAAATTAGAAAACGTAAAATCAAGAGCAGGTATCTAATAATTCACAATGTGAAATTGTTAATAATATATTTATGCATTAATATATTTAAATTTTTGTATTTGGCCCATCAGACTCTGATTGAAATTGGCCAAACTCTCCACAAATTGCCATGAATGCCAAAAGTTTATTTAAAAAAAAAAAAAAAAAACTAGAAGCATGTGCAGCAGTGGCTGGAGAGCGTGAAGAGGGCTACCACTGTCATAGTTCACAGATAGAGGGGTACCATACGATAGTCAAATGAACGAGTTTGCTAGTTTTGGCCACAAAATCGACGTCAGCAAATCCTCAAACTCGCGCATTTCCGCAGAATTTCAGGACTATAGAGCGTGCTACGTTTGTGACCTCGATTCGCAGGTCAATTGCGCAGAATTTTCAACAACGGCGAGTAGCACGAAAATAGTTTTTAAATTTACTCTGTTAGTCGTGACAGCAGATGTTTTTAAATATTTTATCATAGACTTTCATTTATCGTTAACTGGTGCACCAAACGCAACTCTTTTGTTGAATAAATCATGAAATATATATATGAAAACTTCTTACCATCCCATTGGAAAAAGTGCACATTACTTTAAAATTCACAAAGTCCACAAATGCCACCAAGTCCACGAAGTTCACCAAGGCCCCTGACCAGGCCTTCACTAATAACCAGGAAATTCCCGAGTTCGTATCCTGGATACGGTTTGGCAAAAAGAAAAGTTGAGTGCCTGTGAATTTTTTTCTTCAGTATTAGATGGGGGAAAAATAAGGCTTCGGACAGACGGACGGAATGACAGACAGACAGCTCTCTTATTATAGTATAGATTGTGAAGGGAAAGAGTATTATTACATTCATTTCTATCATGCTATTGAACTTGTAACGATGACGACGACAGTTTCTGAATAAACCTCGAGATCACTTGAACATCGGTCCATTCCCTCTAGTGAATAGATTTTGCACAGAATGTTCTGCACATTTGAGTGACTTTCCATCACCCTTTGGTCATCACGCGTACCCGTCTTTACAAGACACAGAAGATATCCAGACGAGGCGGCGCAGCCGAAACTGCGCATAAAAGAAAGGCGTAAATAGAGCAGTTGAGAGCGTGAATAGAACCACCACCAGAGGCCCCCAAGGCACAATAATGGTTCACTATAACACGGCGCAGAAGACACCCAGACGAGGTGTCGAAGGAGAACGCAAAGGTCGCCACCAAGAACCGGTTGGGGTCCGGTAAGTCTGTCGGTCACGCCCAGCGAGCTGTGATGTGGTCTAAAAGTGACAGCTAAAGAGTTCCTTGCTAATCTGGAGAGCTGATGCTGAGGATAACCCCTGGACAGCTTCTCCCTGCTGCCCTTAAATGGTCCCCTCGCTGTTCTGGACACACATGGGCCTCTCGGTCGATCCCTTGCAAGTAACTCGAGCATCTCGAGAAAAAGTGGCGCTGAGGTTGCGACGTGCCGGGTCGTGTGGCAGAAGATTCCGATTATAATGAGGTGGAGAAAGGAGGGTTGCGATGCTGAAACTGCGGGGTCATAACGTAAGTACCGAATAATATGGCAAAGGGACCAAATAAAATATTGTAGAGAAAGGTGGGTTCCGAGGCTGAAATCGCGTGACTGTGACGTTCTGAACAGAATGGCAAAGGATTCTAAACATAATGAGGTAGAGAAAAGTGGATTCCGCAGCAGAAATAATATGGCCATTCAATAGCAAATGATACTGTAAATATTTGAACTAAATGTATAGTTCATAAATAAAAATGACTCTGTCAGTAGCTCCGACTCGCACGTATTCTGTCCGCCGAATCGAGCGTGAGGCCGTCTCCAGCGTAATGGGTTTGCGGTGAACAACTGAAACTCGATTCAGAAAGTGACGAACTGAACACTCAGAACTGACGTTCGGGACAAATAAAAACAAATCAGCAAGCTAAGATCCTCAGATGGCAGTAGGCACTCCAGTGCACCTGTACTACCGATGTGTGGGCCGAGGCTCTAAAGGTGTCTCGCAGTAACGTCTATTAGCATTCGTCACGACCGGTTCAAAACCCAACAGCAACCTTTTTGTATCAATCCTTAGGGTATTACAAAAGAACTGTTCACACAGTAAAGTGCAAAACCATAGACTGTGCACTGCGTCACCTGTCGTGCATAGTAGCAATAGCGGACAGCATATCGAGTGACCGGCAAAAGGTGCAGTGAAATTTAATTGGTGGAAAACTCAACGGCACAACTTCACTGCTCCCTACGTCGTCAGCTAAAGAAAATGCCTGACGAATGGGGGCCGCGCTGTAGAACTTATGTCGCGAAACTGAGACTCCTCCCGAAACTGCAACAACATGTCTGTTTTTAGTTCTAGGAGTCTCATTGCAGCAAAACCAGTTCAAAGCAGACCGTGTTATTTTGCCACATGGCCGCAGCGACCCAGTGTATTAATTGCTACGAGAAATAACCATTGTACGGCGCAGCGCAGTGTGGCTAACATACGTGAGCCGTTAGCCGTTACTTAGGCACGTGTGTAAAATTGGCTTGAGGCCGCAAACACGCGGCCTTGGTACTCTCGTAGCGTGGCCGCAACTGCCCATGTACGCCCACTGCCCGCAATAGGAAAAGTTATAATATAACTGGAGGACCTGTGCGCGTAAAAATTCACGCACTAATCGATGTTTTTGCTTAATTTAGGCCGGTGAGGAATTTTCTCTTCTCTGACTTGCTTCTTCACTTTCATCATTAATCCTTTGTCGGGCTCTCATCCTTAGGTGCTCTTTTGTCTGACTTGCCGTTTCCACAATTTCCTGCTCACGCTTATCAGCAGCTCTAATTTCCTTCTATAGTCTTTCTGCTTCAAGTCTTTCTTGACACTATTTCGCATAGACGCTTCATCTCTCTCCATTGATAGCACGTCTTCGTTCTTGATACAGTAGTAGCCTCATTTCTCATTTACGTTCCCTATCCTCCTTTTTAATTAAACGTACGTCTTCCATTGTGAGAGGCACAAGTAAAATCTTAAGTAAAACACTGCAATAAACTTGAATACAACTCCAGTCAGCTTATATGCAATGTAGGAGCACCGTGGCCATGATACTGCCTTTGATGATATCTGCTTCATTGAATTGCTGAAACACAGACAAAGAAAGACACAGATTGACAGTTCTTCAGTATTTTTGCAAGAAAACAGCATCTTGATGACGACGCCACAATCTTCAATTTGCTCTTTTCATTTCAAGTTGGTATACAGGATACGAGTTTTATCTGCATAGCTCCAGCCACTCGAAATTTTATCGATATTTTTTGGCTACAAAACTCTGAAGCCAGACGGCTTTTATGTCGAATTAGTGACCTGTTTGTTAAAATTCTCTCGCTTTGCCCAGTTCAAATATTATTCTCGTTAAAAAAATGTCTAAGGCACAAAGCTGATGGCTTAACCATGACGTAACAAAAGCTCTATGAAGAGTTGAACTGCGCTTAGAAACTGCTCGTCTGTGTTTTCATTGGTCTGTGTGCTGAAATTTTGGAGTTTGAAGCAAAATTTGCTCCGTCAGAGAAAGACAGCAAGCTAAAAACATAAGTGTCTATTGCCCGTGAAAATTCATCAATTCGTGAGTGTTCCGTTGATCATCTGCCGATTTTATATGTCGTGACCTGAAAAAAAAAGACGCCAGAAGCTGCATACATATTATTCCGATTTCAAGAAGTGTTTCAAGCAAAAAGTGTCTTCAGATAAAGGAATAAGGATCCCACTTTCACCATCTTCTGCAACCTGGTCATCGATGTCTATGAAAACGTAACTTAATTACAAAATCTACAACCTGGCCTATTTTTGCCCATCTATTAATTCTATTTCCTCAAAAGCGGACACGAAATAAATACATACACGGAGCGTCTTAATACATGATTTTTTAATGAAAAAGTTTGAACCACAAAAATACATACCTAAATTTAACTTTCATGAACATATAGATTCGAACATGTTGAGCGACACTAACGCACCGTTTCCTCTGGTAAATAGGGTTGCCGTACCGATAGACACTACTTTCTTAGCGCACTCCTGTATGATTCAAATACATTTTATTTCACTATTAATATAACTATGAAAAGTACAAGAAAAATACGCTCACTAGCTATTGCTTCTTTTGCTTTACCTCTGACGCAAAGACGACGTCACAAACATTCTATAGAAATCCCACTAAAAATACTCAGTTTCGGTATTTGTTGAAAAGAAAAAAAATTGATGGAATATTAATGAACGTTCTGCAATATTTACTTACTATTAAAAAAATAATAAATATTACCTTGAAAAATATGACAATTTAGGCACACAAGGACTTTAAGGGTTAAGGGTTAACCCTTCCACTACATGAACTTTGATTTTAAAAAATAATTTTTAATGTACTCATAAATTGCCGCTAAACAGTTGGAGAAAATAACTGCTCTAGCTCTATTTGACTCCACTCCCGTAAGATCATATGTTCAACATATATATTAAATGGTTCTTGTCACTGTTCAAAAAAACTATTGCAAGTTGTTCTCTTTTTTTGCAAAACCATATATTAATATACTCGCAAATATATATACTCCGAAATCAGTTGAAATAAATGCTCAAAATTTAAATTAGTTCAAAAGTAAAGAAGCGGTAAATTTTTGGGGTCAGCCAGTAAAAAGGCCCTGAAGTTTATCGGAGAAAGAAACATTGCTGTGCTCATTAAAAAAAAGTGGCAAACAGCCAGTAACAGAAACGTAACCATACAGTGTCATATCCGCCTACGAACTTTTCAGCCGGCTCTTCAGCAGTAAGTCTCGTACTTTACGAGCCCAGAACATACGATGCTAGTAGAAAATCCGGCCCCAATAGACTATGCAGGTGATATCTGATCCTGATCTACGGTTCGCAGAAGGAAGATCCATCCATTCGCTGACAGCGACTTCACTTCTTAGAAATAATCAAGAGGGTCATGCAAATTAAAGCTAAAGTAGCAATAAACATCAGTGAAATTTATCTACAAGCGCGACCAATATAAAAGATGATATTTATTATAGAGGAGCGCGTTGATTGCGATAGATTAGACGCCATTGCTGGCTCTGTGTAACTACACTTGTTGATATGCATGCAGATGAAGTTTGTATTTACTATATTGCATGAGAGATAGTCCCGCTTTTAAACATGTATTTTGCTTGATACCAATAAGTGAAAATAAAACAATAATTCGGTGCATTTGAGGATACCAACAAAATAAATAATGCATACAGTATCGGTAATCCTGTGTAGTTCTTGATGACGACAAGGGAAAATAACACACTAGTGCCGTGCATTCCGATAGCAACAAGGGAAAATATCAAATTAAAACGGGGTATTTTTTGAAGACAACATGAGAAATTGTCCCACAAATCCAGGCTATTTCTTGCTAACAAGCAAATAATAAGTACCATGCTCCGATATAATTCTCTGCAGGAGCATGAGGCAATGGCACAATAATCCGGTCGATTTGTCGATAAGGTAAAATAACACAAAAGTGGCAAATATGGTTCAGGTAAAGACTCTACATGCACTTTAGTTCGTGTTGCACGGAGCTGGAACTGCAAATTGGGACCATGCATTCGCAAGTCCTTGTGTAATGTTATAGGAAAATTCTGGTCATGGTATCATAGTATCATCTGCTGAATTGAGCAAATTTAATCTTGCCTGCAGACATAGACGACGAATGGTCTAGGCGGCAGAAGGCTTGTGGTTCCCACCTGAAGGAGTGAATAAGGCTAACTAGGAACGTTTACAGAGGTGATTAAGGTTAACTAGATGCGTTTGCAGAGGTGATTAACACTAACTAGATGCGCTTGCAGAGGTGATTAAGGATAACTACAGGCGTTTGCAGAGGTAAATGAGGCTAATTAGACGCCTTTGTAAAGGTGATTGAGGCTAACTAGACGCGTTTGCAGTGGTGATTGAGGCTAACTAGAGGCGTCTGCAGAGGTGATTAAGGCTAACTAGAGGCGTTTGCAGAGGTGATTAAGGCTAACT
>LQNS02278089.1:1805130-1832295 GCA_001587735.2 Parhyale hawaiensis | reverse complement strand
TCCCAGGCCATTTTAAGCTGACTTCCCACTTATGCTCCATCTCTATATTTAAGCTCCGCATATCAGCGGTCATCGACCATGCTTGCGGGCATTTATGACCATCGCTTTGGCGTCGACTCTTCTCCCCTTTTTTTCTATTTTTTCTCTTTCGTCTTCCATTTTTTCTCTTCTCGTTTCTCCATTCCTCTACATTCTACTAACATAATGGCAATAGCTCATACAGGATCGGGGTGTAAGTCCCGGTGTCTTTTTGGGAATGGGCCTTTTGGTTCGTCTACTGCCGCCTATCTAATCTAATCTAACTAGAGGCGTTTGCAGAGGTGATTAAGGCTAACTAGACGCGTTTGCAGAGGTGATTAAGGCTAACTACATGCATTTCAGAGGTGAATACGTCCAATCAGACTCACCTGCAGAGGGACATAGACTAAGGCAAATCACACTCACCTGCAAAAGTGACTAACATAATGAGACTCACCTGCGGAGGTGAGTAAGGTGCATACAGGTGGCGGGGAGGACCATCTGCCTCCAATGCACACCGCCACTTTGCGGCCGGTGAGCTCGTAGCCACTGCGGCAGGAGAAGGTCGCCACAGCGCCACCACGTCCAAGGGACACGTGGCCCCCCAGCGGGGACCGCGGCAGCCGGCAGAAGGGCGGCACAAGGGCGTGAGTGCCGCACACCACCAGCCCCGCCACCAACAGTAGTACTGGCACCATCCTCTGCAAAACAGAAACGAAAAGGTAAATAAATTACATAGATAATTTCGACGGTCCCTGGAGGTCCTCAGTTAGGTAAGATTAGCTTATATCTGCAATGGGCTTCATGACGATTAATTACCTCCGCCAAGGAGGTTATGTTTTCGTCGGGTTTGTCTGTCTTTGTGCCTGTTTGTCTGTCTGTTTTTCTGTCGGTATGTCTGTCACCAAGATAACTTAAAAAGTTATGGACGGATTTTTACGAAATTTATAGGGATTGTTAGGTATGTTAGAGGGCACAGATGATTAACTTTTGGTGAAGATCCGTCCATCCGTTTGTTTGTCTACCTCATTTTTTTCAATGCCTTAGCCCAAAGAGTTATGGACAAATTTTTATGAAACTTACAAGAATTGTTAGGTATATGATAAAGAGTAAATGCTAAAATTTGTGTGATGATCTGTTCGTTCGTTCGTATGTTTGTTGCTAAATTTGATTTTATATTTGTTAGCGAAATAACTCAAAATGTTTTGAGTGAATCTTTATGAAACTTACAAGAATTGTTAATAATGTTAAAAGACATGAATGACTGAATTTTGGTGCAGATCGGCTGATTCGTTACTATGTTTGAGTGGTGTTTGCCATAATGTTTGTTACGCAATAACTTAAAAAGTTTTTATTGGACCTTTATGAAATTTACAGGAGTGGTTTGTAATGTTAAAAGATATAAATGACTAAATTTTAGTGCAGATTGGCTTATTCGTTTCTACGTTTGAGTTGTGTTTGTCATAATATTTGTTAGCAGCATAACTCAAAGAGTTATGAAAGGATCTTCAAAAAAATTGCAGAAACTGTTAATACTATTAAAAGGCACAAATGATTAGATTTTGGAGCTGATACAAAAAAATCACAGTTTCAGAGCCAATTTGAATTTTTCGTTACCATTGCCTTACTTGACGGGGGTATGCGCTCTCAGAGTGCTCCAGTTATCTATAAATTTCATGTGCTTAAGTGGCGTTCGGGTACTAATGGCGTTGATGTGTTTTAAGGTTGTTATCTCAATAAGAATAGTTATTATTATTACCATTATTATAATAAAACTAGTGGCCCGTGCCGTCATTACAAATGACGGCAAAAAATTAACACTTCACCAAAACCCCCGCCGTCATTTGGGCTTCCTCATTTTTCCCCTATCTAATACTGAAGAAAAAGATTCCACGGTACCCAACTTTTTTTTTCGCCTTTTCAAATCTGAATTTTCTCCTATCTTATTAGTTCTATTTTTCCCCTATCTAATACTGAAGAAAAAGACTGCAAGGTACCCAACTATTTTTTCCGCCGAAGAAAAAGATTGCAAGGTACCCCACTTTTTTTTACATTTCGAAATCTGAATTTTCTCCTATCTTATTCCCATAGAGCGTGATAGGAAAGATATAAATATATAAATAAATAAAAAAAACACAACGTGAATTATTATATAGTGCTGATTAAAATTTGAGCTTAATTAATTAGCCCCGCCAGCGTTAGCGGTACAAGCCCCACCATCTGCAAAGCAGAAATTAATGCTAGATATAACCATAATTTTTCCTCTAACCGGAAGTTCAGCTTCTCATTCTTCGAAATTCGGGCTTAATGTACATTCTACTTATTAATGGTAACGTAAATGACTCTTTTTGTTGGCGAAAATATGAAATTCTTTCTTGCGAAGAATCTTTTCTCACGCATAATTACTTTTCATACAGAGATTCCTTTCCCATACACAGGCTCCTTTCCAAAGCAGAGAATTTTCTCCTAGACAAAGAATTTTTCCCTACATACATAGCTTTGTGTCTCACTTCTTACTTCTGCAGACTCTGAAAAACTCGAGCACTGTAGAGGGATCAGTCACACAAAGCAACGTCAACACAACTATAAAGAAAACAGCTGAGAAGAAAACTGCAGTTGGAAGCAGCTTGGGATTGACTTTCGATGTCCCCCCCCCCTTTCTCAGATGTTTCCATCTCCCCGCAGTGGGGCGGTGGCGCCCACTGTGGGAGCCAGTGCCCTTAAGCTCTGCATGGCTCTGTGCCCCGAGGGCACCGCTCTGCAGAGGCAGGAGGAGGACGGCTTTGTTAGCTACAGCAGATAGGATCGGTTGTGTGGTGGAGGAGGTCACTTGCTGTGGCTGCAGCGTCCGCTAGTGCGGTCACAGCACATAGCGCATACGGAAAAAAATATATACTATCCCAGGGATACATGAGCTTAGAATGTAAGCTGGTGAGCAAATAAGCAGTAATAATAATAATTGCAATCACCTAAGTTACCATTCATGAATTTTCCCATATTAATGACAGTGATGACAGTAATACTAATAATGACTGCAATAATGATCACATCAATAACGTTATTAGAAAATATGAAACTAGAGCTCTCAGAGAGCGCATACCTCTTCCAAGCAGTGCAATGTTAACGAAAAAATTATAATGGTCCTGAAACAGATTTTTTATCATCACCAAAATTTGGTCGTTTGTGTATTTTACCCCTTCTAACAATTCCTGTAAATTTCATAAAGATTTGTTCACAATGTCTTGGGTTATGTTGCTGACAAATATTAAATCAAAGATAGAGAAAAGCAAACGGACAAATAGATCACAATAATTTGATCATTTGCTCTTCGTAATATTCGTAACACGTCGTGCAAGTTTCATGAAAATCCGTCCATAACTTTTAGAGTTATGTTACCAAGAAAAAAGAAATAGGCGGACAAACAAACGGCAGAACAGACCTAAACCAAAAGTTAAGCATCTGTTCTACGTAACATGCCCAACAATCCTGTAAATTTCGTAAAGATCCGTCAGTAACTTTTAGAGTCATAATGGTGACACGCAAACAAATTCGACAAAAACATGACTAACTTACTTGGCGGAGGTAAATAAACATGTCGACAATTAGTTAGCCCAACTGCAGGACATGGGAAAGTACAGTCATGTTCATTAGCAAACTGCGCATTGTGCGACGTATGGTATGTGACCATATTGAATTTCTGGTACAATTAATTAGATATGATATTTTCAACACACCATATCTCCTGTCCCACACACCTTCTTATAAGAAAAAGAAAAACATGTACCTGTTGAGAATGTGGCCTACCTATCTAAGTTAGGTTAGGCACCTATTTTAGTTAGCTGAACCGAACCTACACTAACCTATTATATTAACTTATAACCAAACCTATCCTAACCTAACACTACAGTACACACATGAAGCCAGACCACATAGGTACTATACCAGGACCGAAAAACAGACTCTTGTGGCAAACGTTAACCTCTTCATGCCCGAATAATGCACTTATTTCTCGTAAGAATAACACAGAGTCTGAGGGTTTTATATTAAAACCAATGGACCAAATTGGTCCAGTACAGGCGTTAGAGCGATAACAGGCTGCCAGCTGCCCCAATCCTTGACGAACTTTTATTGCAGCGAGAACAGCGAGCAGAAAATGCAGGACTAAATATAATAGATGACGGATAGACAGACACATACATACAAACAGAGAACGGCGCTATCAGAGAGAGAGAGAGAGAGAGAGATATCAACAGAAATAAAAAAAATATGGATAACAGAAAGACAGACACCACGAGAACGGCACAACCATCAACGAATGATACCGCTAGAAAATAACCATTAAAAAATTATGGACGACAAACCGACAGAGAACGGCGCCATCAGACAGAGGAGCCAGCAGAAAATAATAAACAAAAAACTGTGGATGACAGACAGACAGAGAGCGGCGCCATGCAGCAAGCAGGAGAAGAAAGCAGATCAGAGAATGCGCACAGAAGCGATAAGGTCAGCCAAAGGCTGGCGACAGGGGCGATGCAGGCAGGCAGTGGGGGAGAGATGGACATAATGTGACGTGTCAAGCGAAGGCCGTGAGAGGTACTGAGCGCCACCTAGCCCCAAATCTAGACGCATCAAGTCTTAATCCTAACTCGGAGTTATTCTAAAGGTATACCTGCCTACTTGTTGTGTAAGTCCGTAATTAGTATAGCATTCAAGACGCATTAATTTAACCTGTATTCTAAATGAGTGTTATTCCAGACGCATGAATCTAACCTTAATCCCAAAACATCGTTACACTAGACTCACAAATCCGGTATCTATCTCAAACCAGCATTATTCTAGACGCATGAATCTAAGTCCAAGCGAGAAATTCCCCTCCGTCATTTCATAGGCGTATTCATCTGCTCGTACACGAGTTTGAGATTATTCTGGACGCATAAATTCATTATTATTTTACACGAATGTTTGTGCAACATGAGCACCATAATTCCAATGTACTGTAGTGTGGGTCGCTGTAAGCAAAGGTTATTTTAGCAGTCGGTCGAGCGGCGGCTATGGCAACCAACACACATAACTTCACAATTTGATGCATTTATGACCGTGCTACTGCTATTGTTTTCAACATAGTACGCTGGAAAATATAGTCCTCACGTTAACCCACAGCCTGTAGCATAGCACACCCTCACCCAACGCGAGTACGACAGTGACTGAGCCTCGGAGTAAATATGCCCATATAAGCTCCTTGCACTGAGCTAAGGCCCCTCCCCCCCCCTCCCTCTACAGGCACGACCGTGACTGAGCCTCGAACAGACATTGCGGACACACACCTACCTTTACTGAGACATCCTCGCTTTCACGTCGCTACAGCTTGCTGTAGAAACTAAAATATAAAGTGTATATCAGTAATTATTTAAAATTAATGCTCTAACTGCAACGCAAACTCAATTTGGCAGATATGACAGTAGTTGAATAACAACAATTGTAAGTTGACATGCAGCTGCAAAAACTACACGTTTATAACTATCTTACTCAGACTGTAGGTACCGTTTCGCCTCAAGGGAATTGCTCCTATCGCATTCCTATATTAGACAGAGCCCCTGTAACTTGAGGCGTCTTTTTGTGACCACTTTGCGGATGATTCAGCCTGATTGCGCATGATCCGCGCGTTTTTGTGACCGCTTTTTGACGTGATTCTGATAGCAATCAACCGTGATCAGTGGTGAGAATTGATCGCAGCGTGATTTCCTCCGCAGGCTAATCATGCATGATCAAAGAGTGATCCCAGTCGTTGGACAAGTAAAAATTCAAAATTTGAAATGCTAGGTCGTGATGTTTTCTTATGTTTAGGGATAAATTGAATAATGTTATGATGATTGTATGTAATATTGACTTCCAGAAATTGTAGTTTTCCTACTTTTATGCCTGTGTATGTTCAAAATGCTTTAAATACAGCTAGTTCAGTTAAGCATTGGCTTGAAAATAAATAAAGGTTCAAAAGAAATCCATTCCCTACCAGTTTCCATAAAAATAAAATAAAAATATATTTTTCGAAAATTGACATGGCGTCTCTGGTTTGTTTACAAAATCGTTGACCGTTCTTGTGCTTTTCAGTGATCACGATGATCATGATCACGGTGATTCTGATCACGAGTGTGGCCACAAAAAGACGCCTTTGGTAGAACAGTCTGATGAAGGTAGGGCGAATCCCTTACCGGGAAGTGATCAAATACGGCTATTTCCACAATGCTACTCCTACCATAGCGTATTTCAGCCGCTCGGCAGACAGTATAAACCATTAGCTATCTACATATATTACACATCAAGTGTGGCAGAAATAGCTTGATATATACCTAAGAAAACGATCCGTTGACTATATAGTGCGGGATCCAGCATTAAAATATTAGTAACCCATCTACATAACAATGGTTGCGCTGGCGTTAGAATTTATCCCACATTAACGTAACAGCTGTATTGTAAGTCCAATTCAGCAGCTGTAAGCTCAGTTGTAGCTGTCGGTCGACAAGCAGCTGCACATCCAGCAGCAGCAGCGCTATCGCACCACGCGATCAGCTGTACACGGCAGGTTGTGTCGTGTCGTGGAGCTCACTCCCCCCCCCCCGCCCCCTTGCCCCCCAGCAGGGGCACCCCCACTGCTATAGCGGATGTTGCAGTATGTGCCACCGTTGTTAGGTTATGCCGATCATTGAAGGTGTGGTTTAGTCCATGAATTGAATTTTTTCTGATTGAGCGGATGACGCTGATTGAATCTATATTATTGGTGCGCTTTAACCGAAAAATGAATGGTGTGGCTTACTCTTTGTAATAACGGTGTGGTTTAACCTAATAGTGGTGCGGTTTAACCCATTAATGAAAACATTGATTTCAAGTATAAGTGTGTGAAGTAATTTTAAGTGATTTTGAAAGCGTGCTGGCGAGGTCATTAGGGCTACAGGGTATGGCAATTCTATTCATCGTACCTTGGCTAAATTTTGAAATCTAGGAAAGAGATAATTAAGCAAGCAGTTCACAGACCCTGAACAATCGCACGTGCTCCTCTCGTTTGCTGACAGGAATGAAACGGTTAAGAGGGGCAGATACAATGAAGTCCCTAGGTAAGTGTGCTAAAACTTGCAGAGTTAGACTTATGACTCTTTTCGGGACAATACGTCATGACCTTAGAAGGTAGTCTTCCCCTAGAAGGCAGTCGAACATTCTCACTGCTAGTTCAACAACAATGTCGATGCTGCTGAACTATTTGAGGGATCGTTATGACTTCTGATGAAGATGTTAAAATTTTTTTGCGAACGAAACACCAATCGTCAAAAGTCTAAGGTGACCGCGCATATTCCACTGAAGTCTCTGTAATAGGTAATGTAAAATAAAAATCTGCCATATGGCAAGTGTTCGGAGACATGGTACATGACGGGAGATTAGTGTCTTTTCATTTCATGAAGACGGGACTTAAAATTACCTGTGGTTTAAATATCTTATAATTTTTAATGAGACGATATAGATTCAATCAAAACGAAGTATGATCTTAAGAAAGGTATATCTTCAACCAAGGCTCCGGAGTCATACACGAATCGACAGCTGAGCAGGAACACCTAAAACATTTGCTTATCGTTATACCAAAATATACGAGGCCTCTTAGCTCACCAGACTTAAACCCCTCTGATTACTGGTTGGGTGTTCGGCATCACATCAACGGAGGCCCGGGTTCGATTCCCCGGACGACACGCTACGGATTTACACTGCGTGGAGCACTCCAGCACCGAGAGGCCAAGCGATGCACGATGAGGGATCCTAAATTGATTCTCAGCACGGACTGCTTCTCCTGCTCTTCACACTACTGGATCTTCAAAAATTCTAGAATTAAGGCAAAAAGAAAACCTCGACAGGTATATCCATTGTACCCTGTATACGAGATAATAAATGATATTTGTTTGTTTGTTTGGGGAGCGCGGTGAGGGAGTGTCAAATGCAAAACCTCGTAACAGCACAGTGTTACTTCAGTTAAGCTCAGTACTCTCATCAGGCGAGCAGCGGCAATCCATAATACAAGATATAGTTATGGCACGCATGCCTAATTTCGTACACGAAGTGGGCTCAAAACTTATGCCAATGAAGATCCCACCGAGACGATGATTAGTTCGTGTCATTAATAATAAGCGCTAAAAGCCATGGCTTGCAGATTCATCGTTTTTTCAATTCTTGCCGCTACATATATATAAATATATATACATATATATGAAATTAGCCCCAAATTATCTGTTCAATCTAGTACTCTTAGTATTTAAAGCACATTTTTGCCACCAGAACAGGACAAGCGAGGCGGAGATAACATCTGACACCGAAGGCGTCGTGTCACATGGGATCTCGATACCAAGAACTCTTTGGCAGATCTTCGCTTTATCTGCCATCCTTGGCCTGACAAAATAATCCAGCGAGAAGAAAATCCGTCAAAGACACCTGAACATGGCGCTCATAAGCCAAAGTGTCTCAAGCACATCACTAAACACGCGCCGCAGATAACGAGGCACAAAGGGCCTGGCATGTACAGGGCGCTGTCTGGAGTCAAGATGAAGGCAAACGGGTAGATAACGCGGAGTTGTACGAGTGTCACTGATAATAACATACAAAAATTTTCGATGAGTCGCCCGGTCTCAAGGATACCAAATCGAATATTGATAAGCAGAGAAATTATTACTCGTGCTTTCGAAGTGTTAAAAATTATGCAGCTTCCTATTTACTGACATGGGAAGACACAAAGAGCGAGTCATAAAGTCCGCACTATCTGCAAGGCCCCCAAGACACGTATATAAAAGCAACGTTCTTAGATATAAAACCTGATAATGAAACTCTTTCGAGCAGCAGAGGGACAGGAAATTGATCGATTAAATTCTGCCAATTCCAAAAAGGGATCTATGAGCCTGCAAGCACATTCATAAAACTAATAGTCCTGAATAAAAGAAAAATAATTGTACTTCACCGTATGAAAAACAGCACAGAAATTTACTTTGCGGATTAATGAAAATAAATAAACAAATAAATAAATAAATAAAAAGAAAAAAAGGATGTTACGCCCCAAGACGCACTCTATTCTCAACTACAAAGCTCGAAATAACAATGACATCATCATGACGAGATTGGACAAAAAGTGACGTAATTTCGACGGGAAATTTCCTGATAATGCGTAAGATGGCGTGAGCGTCGAACCATCCCAAATATCATGCCATTGCGCAATTATGGTTGCGAATCAGCGATAGACCTCAAAATACCGGAAATTTTCGGCCCCACGAGGGACGTAATCCGCACATCGTCTACCCTTAACAATGGCACATGAAACCTACGCGCTGGACAGAGTCACGAACGATGACAGGCATCAGGGAAATATCTGCCAATTGCGTAACTGCGTGACTTATTTATGGTGAACTTTTTATTCTCTGCTGAGTTGAACACAGGGCGGTATAGGCGTAACAGTGGCGACACAGGGTGGTATACGCGTAACAGTGGCGACACAGGGTGGTGTAGGCGTAACAGTGGCGACACAGGGTGGTGTAGGCGTAACAGTGGCGACACAGGGTGGTGTAGGCGTAACAGTGGCGACACAGGGTGGTGTAGGCGTAACAGTAGCGACACAGGGTGGTATAGGCGTAACAGTGGCGACACAGGGTTGTTTAGGCGTAACAGTGGCGACACAGGGTGGTGTAGGCGTAACAGTGGCGACGCAGGGTGGTATAGGCGTAACAGTGGCGACACAGGGTGGTATAGGCGTAACAGTGGCGACACAGGGTGGTAAAGGCGTAACAGTGGCGACACAGGGTGGTAGGTATCGTCGTAACAGTGACGACACAGGGTGGTATAGGCGTAACAGTGGCGACACAGGGCGGTATAGGCGTAACAGCGGCGACACAGGGCCTATAGGTGTAACAGTGGCGACAGAGACGGTCTTATGCCACGCCGGATTTTAGCAATTTTAGTTAAATTAGGAATACCACGTCGGATCTAGTTAAATCACCTCACCTATTCGTCGGATCCAGTGTAACACACGCAGGATAGCTGCCTTGCCGTCACTACTAGATGAGTATACCAAAATCAACCATCGTATACGAATATATATATATTCGTATATATATATATATATGGGGTCTCTTTGAAAGAGACCCCAATGATCGCGATCAAAACTCAAACATAAAGCTCGAAGAACAACCTTAAGTCAGCAGTTCTTTCCCTAATTCATAGTCAGCATTTGGAATAGACTCCCTTCCGACGTTGATGGTGCGGAGTCGGTCAACTCGTTTAAAAATCGTCTTGACATACATTGGGAGAGACATCCTCCACAGCTAAGGACTCCTCATCCCCGAGTCGCAAGCACTTAGCTAACGGCCAAAGCTTCCCAGGCCATTTTAAGCTGACTTCTTCTCATTTCCGTTCCATCTATATATTTAAGCTCCGCATATCAGCGGTCATCGATCATGCTTGCGGGCATTAATGACCAACGCTCAGGCGTAGATTCTTCTCCCCCTTCTTCTTTATTTCTCCTTTCTTTTTTCTCTTTCGTCTTCCATTTTTTCTCCTCTCGTTTCTCCATTCCTCTACATTCTACTAACATAATGGTAATAGCTCATAAAAGGCCGGTGTGTAAGTCCCGGTGTCTCTTTGGGAATGGGCCTTTTGGTTCGTCGACTGCCGCCTATCTAATCTCATCTAATCTACATATTTCACACTCAGCCTGACGTAACCCTTTGGCTGCCTGTATAGATGCAGCTCTGATAAAATATTTTTATATTCTACATACAGCACAAGAGCTTTTGATAGATATAATATGCTAATGTAACAAAATACGAAAATAAAAATATAAACATGGCTGCAGTGGAACACCGATGCTTGCTTTGGTTAAGTACAGTTTAGCGAAGCTGCAACCTCTTACATCTTGCACCCGGTAATAATTGCAATGCCGTATTGACGGCACATCCCAATTGCAAGGGAAACTCACATGCACTGGTTCGAGCTGGCGATATATCCTTTCTAGCGTCCAAGCTTCATTTCTGGGTAGGCCAGTGCTCTTTACCGAGTCCACCATGACCAGCAGAAACGCCGAAGCTGCATCGTCGCGGAACAAGACTTCCTCACTGGCTTGAAAATAGAACGCCCGACAGCTCTAACGAGCACTTGATCAACCATGGAGGGTTTGCACTGTTGCACAAGACCGCCACCATTCAAAAGTATCATATTCTCCAGAGCACACACACACTGTAAACATAACAGTAGTTCGTAAGTTTTATACTGGGAGTGCGCCTCTTTGACTGCAGGTTTGTACCCAGCGTCCGGGCCCCAACCTCATGCCCATATAAGCGTATATTCCAGTAATTACTGGTTGTAATTTGCAAGTTCGTAATGCCAGCCCCTCTCGCCTTTGCAGTCCTCCGGGTAAACACACATATAACTTAATACATACTATACCTATATATATATTATATAAATTTCATAAACAGTATGTCCCCGAGGGACGTTATGAAACACTACCTACTTCGGGAACTATTGCTACTGTATATGTATACAGTATAAAATAACTTGAAAGCGAACTGGTTTTACAACGTTCTACAGAATCATAGCCCTACCTTATAACAACTAAATAATATGTCGGATCCTAGAGTTTCAAGAAGAGCAGTGTTTGAGAGCATTATTTCAAATGTCCTCAACAAACGGATCATTGCCGCATTAACTCTGCGCCATTCTCGCAGCGATAGCCAATTTTGAGACAGTTCTGTCTTAATTTGCTTCTCTAAGACCCGTGACCTTGAGCTCACAAGGCCATGCAGCACACATCACATAGCAAATCAGAGTTATAGCACTCAGCTTCAATTCACGCCTGTATGCAGACCGTCCCACGCGCCATAGAGTCTCCCATGTCTAGACCGCGCTATACGACCTCCCCGCTTGTGGCATAGTTGCTCACCGTCATCTCTGCACCATGCATCGGTCAAGTTCTAAGTGAATTCGATTGAAGTAGGGGGGAGTTTGAGCCTCCTTGGACGTGCAGGTGACGAGTGAAAGAGGAAGGAACATTGAGAATGTCGATTGAAGCGCGGAACCGAAGTACGAGGGTGTT
The DNA here is from genome assembly GCA_001587735.2 of Parhyale hawaiensis. Classification (NCBI taxonomy): domain Eukaryota; kingdom Metazoa; phylum Arthropoda; class Malacostraca; order Amphipoda; family Hyalidae; genus Parhyale; species Parhyale hawaiensis. The sequence continues at coordinate 1,820,168 of LQNS02278089.1, read as the reverse complement.
CCCAGGCTTGGTTTAATGAGTAGGCCAAGAAAAGAGAAAACTATTGACACTAAAAGGAAAAAATCGAAGATAACACACTGGGCTCAAAGGAAAGAAGTCCATAGGGCGCAGCTATGGGGTTCCTCTGCATGGGGGCAACTCCCTAATTTTAAGTAAATCGAAGTGCGAAATTAAGAGAAAATAATGTACAAAGTATATGCAATGCGATTTTAGCGAAACATACGAAGCAATGCAGGACTTTCCCAAATTTTGCATAGAAAATCTACAACAGAATCACTAATGCATTCTTTTTAACTTGCAAAGGAGCTGTTATTGCGTAACTTCTTTTAAGCCTTAAGCGCCAAAGGTCGTGGTTTAAAAGAAGCTACTTATATATAGATGGATTGTTAGCTGTAGTTGAAGGGCCAAAATCAATAAGTATTCAACTTTTTCCCCAAACCTTTACGGTAACTTTAGACCGAGAACTTTCCAGCTTACCCCTTGTACAAAGCACAGCCAATGCAGGGCCTCACAGCCAAAGCTGTAAAATAAGTGCGTCAGTTAGCAGATGTTCATGTCTCAGTGAGCCATGCGTAGTGAAATTTGTCAATTAGCCACGGACCAGTAACTTTAGTGGGTAACGCCAGCATAAAATATGATGAGCAGAATATAAGACAATCAACTTGCGGTTTGAAATTCCTGCAAGGACACTTTCCTAGCATTTTTTTTCCAAAAAAAGCGTATCCGGAAAAGGCGATCTTAATTCACCAAAGAACAAGCGCTTCAGTATCGTAAGTCTATTAAGACCTAACGATTTTCTTCACGAGGAAAAGAAGCAGTAAAATGCAAACCGATGAAGTTCGGCGATGCGGTGCAGGCAGAAGCAAGCGGCACTTTGCACATAGCAGCAACAGTAAGTATTTTGAGTGACGTCATAGAGAATGCGGTTAGATTCCCAGGTGCGTTCGTTGTAGGGTGCCGCCACGTGCAACTTAATTCGTAAGTCTCGCTCTGAATACCCTCCAGTAGGCAATCCTTTTTATGAAAGAAGCTGTAATACATATTATTAAGAAATTATTATTATTATTATTAAGAAATTAAAACCTTCACATCCTGGAGAAGAAATTAAAATCTTCACATCGTGGAGAAGAAATTAAAATCTCCACATCGTGGAGAACTCAATGACACAATTCCAATGGTAGTAATTACGATGACCCCACGTCGCAGCCGCAGCGCATCCAAGTCAGCGCGGTGACGGTGAAGTGCAGCGCACACTTGCGCTGACCTCGCCCCTGGCAGCAGACGCTGCGCAGGCCAAGGGAACGCTGACGCTCTTGCCTCTTTTACGACTTTTTCACAGATTCCCGCCGTTCCTTATGCAGAGAAGGTTCAAAACTAGGAATTAAACGCCCATTTGTGATACGAATCTGTATGTGAAATGTAGATTCATGGATGATGAAGAAGTAGAGCATCAATATATATAAAAAAATGTAGGCATTGAAATACTTATAGCCCAAAAAAGAAAAATAGTACATTTTAACACGCAGCCCTCAAATGGGAAGAGAGTATAACACTGCAAAAAGTATGAAACGCTCGAAGCACAAAGATGAAGATAATACAACCCTAGTACATACAAAACAACGAGGGGTCAAAGGAATACGGCACCGTAGCCCAGAAAACATGGCACATTAATAATAAACTATAACTTGAGCACTCTGAGAGCGCATACCTCCGCCAAACAAAGCAAAGGTAACAAAAAATTCGAATTGGTTCTGAAACTGTTATTATTGATAATGACTGCTTTTGAAATCTTTCAGGTTATTATTTATTCAGAGTAGCCGGATGAGCTCCGTGATACACGTACGGCTCTGCCTTAATATCTTTGCACTGATGCAGCGGGCAACACAAGTACCTTGTGTGTTTGCGTTGCTTTTAGCTGTTTGTGGCTTAGTGGTAAGAGTGGCGGCGTGATAATTTCTAGGTCCCCGGATCGAATCGTGACTCGATTCTTTGTATATATTCTACTTGAACACAAGGGCGGACGGAGAGCCCCTATCTGGATAATACCAGGTGTTGACGGGACGAGAAACTGTGAGATATATATACTTAAATCAACGAAAACATTACCACCTCTCTCAACCTGTTTGCGGGTGATAAACACAGAGACAAACAAATGAACAATTAGACAGACCGTCCAAGAAATTTGGTCATTCACTCTTTGTAATATACCTAACGACTCATGGAAATCCTAAAAATCCGTCCAAAACTTTTTCATTTATGGCATTAAGAAAAATGAGGCAGACAAACAAATGGGTGAACAGACCTTCACCACAAGTTAATCATCCGTTCCTCCTACCACAGCCAACAGTCCCAGCAAAGCTCGTCAAGATCCGTCCACAATTGTTTTAGTTATCTTGGTGACAGATAAACAAAGAGCCGGACAGACAAACATACAAACTGAACGAAAACATAACCTCTTTGGCGGAGGTAATAACTATCGAAAACCTGTGGTAATTCCAATTCACAAAAACAATTTTCTTCAGTGATATGTCAGACCCGTGTTATCCTAACTTTCTCCTATCTATTACTGAAGGAACCTCTGGAAATTCTACAAAACTAAGAAATTGTTCCTCAACTAGTGGGTCGAGAGTACTGAGCAGGCCAAGCTCAAAGTTAAACACAAATGGCACGAGCCGTGAGGATGTTGCACATGAAGAGCATACAAAGCTGAGGCACAAATGGCAGCAGCACAACGTAGCAGACCGTGTTAATATCACTTATACTTTCATCCACTCTGAATGTGCTACGATACTTTTACCATAACAAATTTTAGCCCTCCGATTTTCTAACAGTAAGATTATTTTAAACTACTTGAGTTTTCAGACTTTCTTTTCTTTACTTTTTAACTGACCTGGCACAACCTCGGTTGCTGCGTGTGTTCCACTCTAACCTCATAGTTTGTTAAGACAAAGTATGCAGCAACTAAAGTTGTAGCCTAGCAGGCAGAGTGCAGTGTAATACCTAAGCTAGGGAAATAAAAGGGACTAAGAACTATAAGGCTGGGTCCACGTGAGAGTATTTTGGTCCCGCGCCTAAGTTCTGTTGGGTCCCTGCCAACACAACCGTGTGTTTGTCAAACGTTTCGCTAACATGTCATGGTCACGGCAGCTTGCTTCGGTGACATCACCAATGAAGTTCTTTGCATCTTTTTCAAAGTGAAAAGAATAGCAGCTCAGAAAATTATTCACATTCTGCCAGTTAAACGGACGCCACAACGCGTTCGGACGTTGAGTGCTACGTATGGGGACCATAAGGCTGTCGTGTGAACCCAGCTTGAGTCACCAAGCATCAAAATACAGAGAGCACACGCCACAAAACTGCACATGGACCACGCAAGGAGGCAGCTGACCAGCGGCGCCGTGGCTAGAGATGCAGAGCGGCAGGCAGTGTGCAGGTCACAAGGTCGCCACAGCGCCACATAACTCGGCCTCTGCAAAGGTCACTCCAGCCACCCCACAGCAACCTGCCCAGGCTGACCCCACCCGACCCCGACCGCCGAAGTCGGGTTTAGAAAGCCCGGGGGATGCCAGCGCAAGCCAATACTGTTTGGCAGTCCGGGGAGGCCAGCGCATGCCAATACTGTGGGGCAGTCCGGGGGAAGCCAGCGCAAGCCAATACTGTGGGGCAGTCCGGGGGATGCCAGCGCAAGCCAATACTGTGGGGCAATCTGGGGGATGCCAGCACAAGCCAATACTGTAATTATCGACCAATCAGCCTCACCTCGGTCATCACCAAAACCCTCGAACGCCTTCTGAAGAAGCACATTATTGACCACTTGAGGATACACCAGCTCATTTCTGACACTCATCGACTTCCGAGATAGAAGAAGATGCTGCCTGACTAGCTTACTGTACTTCTTTTCGTAGGTTATGAAAATCAGTGATAATAAAAAAGGAGTGGATGTCGTTACCTAGAGTTCTAAAAGGCATTTGATAAAATTCCCCATCAACTGTCAATGAAAAAAATTGGAAGCCCATGGCATCCAGGGGCACCATTCACGCTGGATCCGGGCATTGCTCACTGGTCGGTAGCAGCGAGTAAAACTGATAAAAGAGAGACAAAGGACTGGACACCGGTCTCATCTGGGGTTTCACAAGGTAGCTCGGCAGACTTCTGTTCATAATTTACATCTGCGACTGCGATCTTAACATCTTCAGTAAAATCAGTAAATTCGCATATGACACTAAACTTAGTCTCCTACCGCATTGGCCAGAGATAGAATCGAACTCCAACAAGACCTTGACGCCTCATGGAGTCAACTGCAACGGGGCAGATGAGCTTTAATGTCGACAAATGTTCAGTGATGCACGGATGGCCGGGGAACCTGTCAGCACTACGATTAGGAATTAACGGGATGGAATTGGCAGTTGTCACGCAACAACGTGACTTGTGAGTAGCTATCACAAACCAACTACAACACAGTTAGTAAATTAACATGAGTGTCAAAATAGCAAGCACAGTACTAGTACTGGGAATAATTACCAGGAATTTGAGTGCAAATCCAAGTATTATCATTCCTCTGTACAAAGTGCTAGTACGTCCGCAGTCAAAGTTTACTGTTCAATTCTGGCCGCCACATCATGGTGGCGATATCGATAAATTGGAAAAACTCCAACGAAAAGCAACAAAATTTACACCGCAGCTGCGAAAAAAGCCATAGAAACACTCACGAACTTGAATGATTTCAACGATGTGCCTATACAACGGGACTTATTGAGACAGACGTTAATGATCGCCTGCAAAACAACAGCCAGAAAAGCAAACATAAAGCTTGAAGAACTACTCTATGCCAGCAGTTCTTCCCGTATTTCATAGTGAATCTACGGAATAGACCCCTTTCGAAGTTGTCGGCGCAGAGACAGTCAAAGGTAGTCAACTTGACCGCTCTTTCCACTGGGAAGCCCACATGCACTAGTTCGTGCTGCAGATATAGGCTAACTTACTCAAGAGGAGTAGGTACGGGTGCAGTTGACCATGGGTCGTCAAGAACTATGGCGCCATAGACGGAAAGTTCAACGACCCGCGCCCCCTACCTTCCCATTTCTGGGCAAAGTGGGCCACGGTAACTGTGCATACCAAGCAACTGCTGACTCAATGATATTCATGGCTTGGTACTCGATCCCGGCACCTCCAATGCCATCCGTTCAGTACGCAAGGCTGCTGCTGCTGTTACTGGGGGTATAAATCGTCATGATAAACACTGAAAGTCACACTCCACAGCTACGAGCTCCTACTCCAGGAGTCACAAACTCATAACGGCCAAGGATTCAGAGGCCACCCTAATCCATTATCTTTCATGTCCCAACCAGCTTAAAGTCTCCGAGATCCGTGGATCCGCAGCAAATATTGTTGTTAGTGCGGAGTCAGTCAAAGCGTTTAAAAATAGTCTTGACGTATATTGGGAGAGACATCCTCCGCAACTGAGAACTCCTCCTCAGGGAGTTGCAAACACTTAACGGCCAACGCTTCCAAGGCAACCTTAATCCATCTCATTCTCTCTCCCGCTCCAACTACACAGTTTGATGTCTCTAAGCTCCACATGTCAGCGGCTCTTGAACGTGCTTGCGTACATTCAAGATCGTTTCTTGGGCAGGGACTCTTCACCCCCCCCCCCCTTTTTTCTCTCTCTCTTTTCTCCTGTCCTCTATATCCTACTAACATAATGGCAATAGCTCATAGAGTGCCGGGGCGTATGTTCCGGTGTCTCTTTGGGAATAGGCCTATTGGTTCGTCTACTGCCGCCTATCTAATCTAAATAAACATGCTTGCGCGATCTATTCCTTGACTGACTTTATTCTCTACTTTATTTATTTCTTAAACGACTAAATGATTTTCAAAGAATGGCAATAACTCATAGATGGCCGGACCGTGAGTCTCAGTTGCTCTCAAGGAATGGGCCTGTTGGTTCGTCTACTGCCAGCTATAAAATCTAATCTACTGTGGGGCAGTCCGGGGATGCCAGCACACGCCAATTCTGTGGGGCCGTACGTCCGACCTAACTTAATACGAAGCGACATCATGCACAGTTTTCCATTGTCTAGTACAGAAAAGCCTGAAAAGTTCCAACTCATGAACACTTTTACCTTTAATGGACCAGTGGGTCTGGAGCAGCATAAAATGGAAGCACTCGGCATGCCCGAGAACCCATTGCATTGCGGATGTGGGGGGAATGTCTTCGAACCTCTCAGAGTCTAAGGCAACCTCTAGAGCGAGCTCTTTCCCTCCCACAATGGCCAATCAAGCCAATTCTTTCCTTCCATTCATGGCTATGACTGATGACTTCACAACCTAAGGAGGACAGCAAGTAGCAACTTTAGAAACTTAGAATGCCTTTAAGACGTATACATTCTTACCTGTTTTTATAGTCCATGAGGCACCGAAAATTCGCTGAAGCAAAAATGGAAGTTTCCTTATTCCTCGGCATATCATACTGTCTACCATCAACTACAAAAGGTTGATGGATGCTTTCCATTCTAACAGAGCAACCGGGAATTTAACTTCAACTCATGAATTGAAATACATCAAATAAAAAAGAAGCAATCCGTAACTGTTTTGGTGCAACATTTCAACAACAGAAACCTCTAACATATCGAATAACAATACTTACATACTGACATTTGATGGAACACTGGACATGGACTCTCTGCTTCTCCTAACTTGGAGATTCCAACGTGCCCCAATAGAAGATCCACATCGTATACTATTAGATAAATGTTGGATGGGTGGCCTCAATTTTTATTACTAGAAGACTCCAACGTATCTGCATAAAAGATCCATCTCGTGTTGGAATTAATACATTGGTCAAGGTAGGGCTTTACTTTCTAACTGAAAACTTCTAAAGTGCTCTCTCTAATTGAAGGTTTGCCTCGTATTGGAAGATGGATGAAAATGAGGGCTCCTCATTGTCTTTGACCTTTTAATGGCCACAATGTTCATTAAGAAATGTACAGGGTAAATTACTCTTGCAAAAATTTATCTCCTAATTAGGCCATTCAAGACTTAGCTAGGGGACTTCGAAGTACCTCAATACAGGATCCAGCTCAGCGCGAGACGGAATGTTAGACACGGCGATTGAAAGAAAATCTGCCCACGAGAACAGGATGGCATGTGTCTCCTGCCTCAAGAATGCTTAAGCTCATCGATTTCCTTCGACCCTTTCGACCCGTGGAAGAAGGAAGGGGCCTTTCTACCACCTCGAGGACACCGTGTTACTCCGATTTATGTCGGCCCTCCCACCCATATATTGGATGCAGCCACTACATCTGAAGGGCGCTAGCACAGTTACCATCCATTAGTTCCATCTCCACCCACGCCGTGCTAATTTGGGAATAATTGAATTCGAAATGGCGGTTGGATGTCCATGATATGCCAATCATTCGACTCAAACACGCACTTCCCTGCCTTATACATCAGCAACAGGAACGTCAGTTTTTTCTTGGACAAGGATATCTGCCAGTCTGGATGGAACTGTTCAGATTCGGTGCGTGGTTCTTTAGAGGTCTTCCGAGAATTCAAGACGTACGTTAGAAAATTGCAGGACCGCAAAGCTTGATGGTCTACCCGTACTTTTTAACAGTTCGAGCACTTAGTAAACTCGCTACAGCGTGCTGCAGAGGCTGCTTTGACAATACATACAAGTAGCCTCCTATGTGTCATTCCACGTGATGAGACGCTTGCACTCTCAATTAAATCACGATATTAGGGGGTAGTTCATGCAGTTTGAATGTCACGATATTCAAACTTATGTAAATATTTTGGATAGCAGCCCATTGAGGACTACTGCCTTTCAACTATAATAATAGCGACATGTTATGTGTGCTTAGCCAGCAAAGCTGCCGGACGCCCAGCGCATAAGTGAGAACAGCAGCGACACGACATCAGTTGAGTTAGATTAAAACTTGGCGAAGCTCTAGAAGACAGTCGCAAAACACGAGCATTGCAACTTACCGCCTGGTTATGTCGAATGCGTCTTTTTTTATTAATCCAACGGTACAATAAAAACAACTAGAGAGCACTCTGCGAGTACATACCTCCGCCAAACAAGGCAAGGGTCACAAAAAATTTAAATTGGTTCTGAAACCATGATCTTCTTTGTGTCAACACCAAAATCTAATCATTTATGTCTTTCGATAATATTAACAGTTTCTGTAATTTTCGCGAAGATCAGTTCGTAGTGTTTTGAGTTATGCTGCAAACGAACATCATGACAAACATGAGTCAAACACACAAACGGACCAGCCGATCATCACTAAAATTTAATCATCTATGTCTTTTAGCATTACTAAGAAGTCTTGCAAATTTCATAAAGATCCATCCATAACTTTTTTAGTTATTGTGCTAACAAATATAAATATAAAGACAGCGACAAACGAACGAACAGATTATAACAAAAAATTGGCCATTTATTCTTCGTAATATAGCTAACAGCTAATGTAAATTTCATGAAAAGGCGTCCATAACTTTTCAAGTTATGGCACTAAGAAAAAAAGGCAAACAAACAGATGAATGGATTTTTAACAAAACTTAATCATCTATAACTGTTAACATGCCTAACAATCCCTGTAAATTTCGCAAAGATCCGTTCATAACTTTCTAAATAATCTTGGTGACAGGCAAAGAGACAGACAAAAAGACAAACATGACAAAAACATAATCTCCTTGTGTCGGAGGTAATAGTAATACCGTATCCACCAGGACATACAGCCAGTAGGCCAGTTCGGTTACCGTCAACAAGACGGGCCAATCTGGACATAGAGAGAGACACGCTGGATGTGGTTCAAAACCATCCAGAGTGAGGTCAGGTGATGTAGACTGACAAGAATCCGTAAAGACATACACACCCGATAGAATATATACCATCAACCGGACTGATCATATGCAGAAACACAGACACACACGTTGATCCCAATACAACTACGCTTTTACTTCCGTTACAATGGACTGTGATATTTTCCGAGTTTATAGCGCAATATTAAAAACACAACAAATTTCACTTCTAATCAAAATATTAAATATAACAATACAGCTACAGTATAGTAAGTATAATAGCCAGAAGGCATTCGGGCACACACAACCCGCTGTTAGGACATAAGTGCCGACAGGCAAGCCGCACCAGCGGCACAACACAACCTTCCATCCCAACAGGTGAAGATGCACTGAGCTCGGACACACCGACTCACGACAAGCACCCACACTGTTTACAATACAGCCACGCTTCCGCTCACATTATATACAGCTGCCCTGTGAAATACTCCATGGCCTCAAATACATAAAATCACAATAAGATATATAAGTTGCGGGTCAAATGTGCGATTTTGATTAAACTAGAGTAAGAACAGGGCAAAAAACAAGTGCCGAGAACCAACATGGTGATCTCTCGAACTTCCCCGACATATTCGTGCGAGAAATTCGCGTTTGTTAGAGATAGAACCGATATTGTAGCAGCCACACTCATTGAAAGTCGAGGCACTGACCACCCGATCACGGGACCAAACCTTAATTTCATATGACCAGTTCAAAAAAAAAGAAAGTTTTACCAAACCAACGCCATCAGTAAAACGATACAAATTTCCAGTGGGAAGGTAACAACACACAAATGTAGTCAAATACTAAAATAATCGACTTACTCAGACAACGACACAGCGGCCACGATTATTGACAACTCAAGCCCGAAAAGAAATATTTTTTAACGTACCGCTACTCTCCGTAAATGCAGATTCTCCGGTTTCGGCTATTCTCAAAAAATGGAGCTGCCAATCTTTCGGCTTTTCTTAATAAACGGAGCTGTCCCTGTTTCTGCTTTAGTGAGGGTTTAATACAAAACTGTATACCTTTGCCTTAGAAAATTGTGTGTGTCCATGAACCGCGTATACAGGATATACGCCCTACGGATTACCATTTAGTTTGTTTTTGCAAATACATACATCGTACGAGCAATAGTTGTTCACAACACTGCAAAGGAGGAAGAACATCAAGAGAGTGGCTATGGAACGCACGTTGTAGCAAGAATTCTGATCGAAGTCCATTTAAACGAGAGGTCATCGCTCATTGGTGTTACAGTAGTCAGAGACAGAATTAGCTAAACTTGAGATAATTACGCTTTCGGTTTGATAGAACACACTTGAAATGACAAAATTTCACGCGTTAAAAACGAACAGATCGAGACGGCATTCTACTATTTTTCTTTTCTACTCCACTACTTCTGTTTTAGTGTTTGGTAGAAGAGCTTTAGCTACGAAGGGCAGGAGCGTGGCTCTGCTATTAACCCTTTCTTTCAAACCGTAAGACATGAGTTACACATCGTACACTGTTATTCCTTCGAGAAAGGTAAACTAATTCATAACTGAAACGGTTAATATTGTGTGTTTATCTATGCTGTTGTTACTCTTTTTTTATTACTTGTACCTCGTACCATTTATCATACTAGCTTTTTTTATTTCAAATGTACTGTTAGAATTACTTCTCTCGTTTAGTCAAAGTAAAACTTCTTTAAGTGAACAGCTGTGGCAGTAACAGCTGTAGTTGCGAGGAATTCGTGAAGAAGTTCGCATCCCAATAATGGCAAAGAATGTTGGTGATTCACACGCAAGCGATCTGTTTCCCTACCTCCAAGGGGTCACGCAGTCCTCCAGTGGTTTCATCTGCTGACCTTTTAACACCCAGTCTCTTTCTCCCTACAGCTTTCTCTCAGATCATATCACCTTGCGCCCATACCAACTGTAATACCGGCATCTCCGGCTGCACTTGCCAATACCAAGAAGCAAGAAAAAAAAAAAAAAGAAGAAAGACAAACAGCTTATTTCTCCCAAGAGAGAGACAGTGTTCTGGCCGGACCTCATTTACGCTATTTAAACCAAGCTCTACTACATGCAACAAAGGTTATTTCATGTAAGAATACAATAGGACAAATAAACATTGGAGTAAAATAACACTGCCGGGTAAAACGGTCAACGTGCAGCAGCTGCCGACGTTTGTAATAAATACTATTCCTATAGGAAGCTAATATGTGATTATGACGTCAGGTAGAAGTAGTAGTAGTAGTAGACTAGTAGTAGTGCAAAATTTTACTAGCGCATCAGGAACACAATGTCTATCTCGCGCCGATCTATTCCTGTGGTTAAACACAGTCTCGTGCGCCACTAGAGCGCGAAGTACGTTTCGTTTCAAATTACCGGCTTTTTTGCCGGTAGGTCTCAGATTCTAAGTGGTCTGTGGGCTACTGGCAGAAAAAAAGGCGCAAGTTGTGCATCTCCCACCCCCGGACACGGCTGAACGCTTTCGCTCAGCTACGCCGCACAGAGGAAGGAAACGAAAAACAAGAAGGTAGAAGTCTAGCGGGAATAGGTCAGCCACCTCGATCAGCAGCCCACCTCCCGAAACAGAAGGTGAAGTATTGAGAGCCTGCCTAACTTTACAAAACTAGCCTCGTCAGCAGGAACTGCGGCAAGCTGTTACACTCCCGGCGGAGAAGGCACTAGGGATCCTTGGGGTCGTGAGGCCCAAATATATTGTGGCAGGGAAAAGGCCCGCCAGAATATAGCCCGAGCGCGATTACGATGTCAACCAGCTAACCTAACCCTAAACTTGTAGAATCTCAAAAAGCAAACAGTTGGCAATATTATCATGTAAATACTGTAATAATTTAGCCCAACTCAGAGCCACTTACATAAACAAAAACTAGAGCACTCTGAGAACGCACATCTCCGCCAACCAAGGCAATGTTTAAGAAATGTCCAAGTTTGTTCTGAAACAAGAATTAGCATATTATCACCACCAAAATTCGGTTATTTGTACCTCTTGATAGTATATTAGAACTGCTTCTGCGATTTTCTTGAAAAACCGTCCGTATTTTTTACTTGTGCACATGTTCCTGACAAACATTAGTGAAACACACTTACAGACAAACCGATCATCATCAAAATTTGGTCATTCACGTCTTTTCAGATTTCTAATATTTCATGTAAATTTCACGAAGATCCGTTCATAACTTTCTGAGTCGATTGCTAACAAACAGAGAATCAACTAGAACGCCTTGTGGCGTAATACCATCACCCGCAGTAGGGGGCAAATTCTACGAAGTTATTTTTGATGAACGAGTTAAGCGCACAGCCCAATCCCTGAGCCTCACCCGATCCCTCTTCAACAATAAAATAGGAAAAAATAAAACGCCCCGTGCTCCAGATGATCTGCCGCAGTGGAGGCAAATTCGCCCTGGTGGAGGAAAATTCAACGCCGTCATTTTTTATGGTCAGCTAGGTCTGGTTTTTTGACACGGGTCACATCTAGGGGAACCCCCAAACTCCCAATGAAAAATTATGAAGATGGCTCAACTCCTTCGACCACTTATTGGGTGGACAGACATACAAATATATGTACATATATATATAGTATATATATAAATAAATGCTTCAATCTCCAACGAAAACGTTATCACCTCTCTCACTTCGGTCGCGGATGATAAATATGGACACAAACAAACAAACGGACAAACACATCCACACAAAAATTTGGTCATTTGCTCCTATAAATATCCCAAACAACTACAATTCCATAAAAATCGGTCTACAACTTTTGAGATATGCTATCGAGAAAAATGAGGCAGACAAACAAACGGCTGAACGGATCTTCACCAAAAGTTAATCATCTGTTTCTCCTAACACACGTAACAATCCCTGTAAATTTCGAACAGATCCGTCCATAATTTTTGAGTCATCTTGGTGACAGACAAACACACAAAGAGAATACTCGACGAAAACATAACCTCCTTAGCGGCAGTAATTACAAGGAAATTTAGAAAAGTATTATAATGCTGTGGCTAGGCAACTCCATAGTAATTGCGATATCGTAAGGGCACCTGGCACTACACGACATACCTACCAGCTACACTCAGCTGCTACAGGTTAGTTCTTGACGCTTTGGTAACGACAGTTACCCTGCCAATGATACAAATTACTTCAAAGGTAATACACCAAGCTATAATTGAAATAATGGCCATACCTTGAGAGTCTTCGGAAGAAGTCCAGGTGACGTTGTTCACGTCACCCCACGTGTGTGGAGTCACTCTGCTGGGTGTCTTCTGTGGTCGGCGTCAAACGCTGGTTTCTCTCTCGGTCCAGCGAATTATCTCCACAGTGCACGTAACCGCTGACCGCTGGTCTATCTGGTATTCTTCTTAAATGTGAATCCAGCAAATTTTTGAACTCAACAGTTTTGATACCCTGGTATAGTATCTGGCGCCTACCTTGAAGTATAGGTTAGGTTAGTCACGAGAAAGTTCGGATAGATTCGGTTCAGCCGGAATAAATACCCAACTTCACTTGGAGTTACACGTATTCGCACTGTGGAATTCCTACAACGTCGACAAGCATAAAGTTGCAGTTTCGGTAGGATAGTCTTAGCTTTTTGTTCCTTGAGTAAAACCATAGCCTATTATCGAATTGGTAGTATTGTTGGCTATTCTACCAATTCGATTCTACTACGCATTTTTGCTGGTTCCTAAGTACGATATCGGCCACTGTTAATTAGAATTCACGACAGAGGGCGCTGTGTACAGTCCGCCCTTTTTTGATCCCTTCAGTTTCAGGGACTCCCATCTCAGAAGCTTGTCAGTTTTAGAGGTCTCTGTTTGAGGCGTTCCACGGTACCTGAATGTCAGTTCGACCACAGATTACTACGGCACCGGAGTTGTTATACTCGTAAAGTAGTGCATATTACTCGCGCACCTCCGACGCCTAGAAGGAACAATACCCATTAGTTTAGCTTTGACATCTGGGCAAAAGTGATGTCATCATGCCACCAGCGACGTCACGTTGATCGACAAGCTCTAGCTTGGTCAATCAAAGTTGTTGAATCCTCGGAGGTTGAATCAATGCCACACTTCAATGGAAGCTCTTACTTTGACTTTTTACTTTGCTGTGATATTTTTCCTAACTACAGTTTTTCCCCATGATAGTTATGTAATATGTGTATTAATACCCCCTAATGTGATTCTTACCACAAGTCTGCAAACCTATCTGCCCAACTACTGACTCTCTCCCCATGATAGCATGAAGGTAATGTAACATGCTGAGAACAACATCCGATAAAGAAAATAAATGATAATTCTGCCTTTCTATTCCTTCAGAGCACTGTAGCAACACCATCACCTCCTTCCGTCACACCACGCACGTACCGCCCGTCCTCAGCCGGACGTCACGACGGGCAGCCGGCATCTTTAACGTCCTCACGATCCGGCCGGCACCCGGCGCTTTAGTACAAAGCGTTACACTAAACTTACGGCATCGCCACACCATCGATCCATTTTATGATTATATCCCCTCATTCCACAAAATTAGTGACGTGGATATAAGTAGGGAGTGGGTGGGCCAAAATAAGAAAAAATTGATAATGCTTTATTAGGCATTTGTGGACATTACGAGGTATAAAATGAAGACTAAATTATCACAGGAGAAAGTTCCAATACAATCAGAGACTGTCGTCGCTATATGCTGAAAAATTATTAGATTATATTTTATACTAGTGGCCCGTGCCGTCATTATAAATGAAGGCAAAAAATTAACACTTCACCGAAACCCCCGCCGTCTTTGGGGCTTCCTCATTTTTCCCCTATCTAACACTGAAGATAAAGATTCCAAGGTACCCAACTTTTTTTTCGCCTTTTGAAATCTGAATTTTCTCCTATCTAATTAGTTCTATTTTTCCCCTATCTAATACTGAAGTAAAAGATTGCCAGGTACCCAACTTTTTTTTTCACCGAAGAAAAAGATTGCAAGGTACCCAACTTTTTTCACATTTTGATATCTGAATTTTCTCCTATCTTATTCCCATAGAGCGTAACAGGAAAGATATAAATATATCTAATACTAAGAATAACCTTCGTGTGTTTATAAATAAATATATTGAAGAATTAGATCAGAAGCAAATAATATAGTTGAAATTTTATTACCCACGACGCGTTTCGCTGTAACCTCAGCTCATCAGGTGGGAGGATCGAAGATGGT
>LQNS02278089.1:1777289-1787783 GCA_001587735.2 Parhyale hawaiensis | reverse complement strand
TTGCAACAAGTCGAAATGCGATCGTACGAGTTTATTGCAAACGCGTTTAGCAATCGAACGGATTGCGATGGCTGCTCCCAATTCGCGAGTCAACTCCCACCCCAACTTTGCGAAAAGATGCCTAAATTTCCCAGCTCCACTTCTAAGTTCCGAAGAAATTCGTCTCTTGTTAGAAGCAAAACTCTTGTCTTTGGAAACAAAATTGCGCGACAGAACGTTCGAACGGGTCAGCATTTCTGCTGGTGCTGGACGACACGCTTCCTTGAGAGAAGAAAGGGGGAGGGGGGGGGGTGAGCTCCAGCTGAATTTTTAGACATGCTTCAGATATTATCTGATATGTCGTCCCTATATACTAGCAAACATCTGATAAATTAATATCATTTTCCAATAGGGAGGGCACAGAGGTACCGATCACTTCACTGTCATTTCCTCACGTGCTGCGCATCCCACTGCATGGAGGCACATTCGATTCGACCACTTGTTCGAAACTTCATTCCTGAGCACCCGATTCGCTGCCTTCAATCGAGCTGTAGGCGACAAGCGCAGACCTTTACACTTGAGCTCAAAGACTTCCCAGGATTTTTGGTCAATAGGCAACGCAAAGACTGTAGCTTGAGAAGTACAAATTGTAAGACCGTTGAGAGCGAGCCTCAAAGATATCCTAAAGATCGAATCTTTTACATTTTCTGCACAAAATAATAACAAGTACTTGACCAATATATATATATATACGCAACAGTGCAGTCCGCGGCCTCACGAATGTGAAATTTTAGCATTTAACTGCTCAGCTCTGCCGGAAGTGAGTAAACAAACACAACAATATTTTGCAAGATCTGAAGAATTTGATTTAAGAAAAAGCCGAAGTGAGATCTGCTTGTGGACCATTCATAAGAGTCCATTCCGACTTTCTCCTGAATGGTTTTCCATAATTTGTCGGCGAATTTCTTTCCAGAGGAAAATCCTCTGGACTGAACGTCCATATAGAGATTGCGTTCTGTGAACACGATGCGAAGGATTGATGCTCACTCTTAAGCAGGGTTCTCACTACAGTCTTTTATTCTCTGTTCCCAGTACAAACTGTTCAAATGTTTGGTCGTGTCCTTCCAAACACAACGTCGTGTCCCCGCCAAACGGCTTACCCAAATGTCAGCTGTCACGTCAGCCAGCTTTTAACATACGCTAGGAAGTTTTGGGCATCTCTTTATGTATGGAACGGAGTGAAACGCAAAAATTTGTGCACTTTTCTCTTGTTTACAATGAGTGAACGAAACATTGGAATGCGTGATTGGCTTCGACGACGGCAACATGCGGACTATATAATGTACCATAAAAGGCTGTAATTTCTCCCGTATGGAATATTTACAGTAAGTTCCCAAAATAACACTAGTCTGTCTAATGTATTTCCTTTGGAAGTACAGCCTTGCGGGAATTGAGCTGAGCTAAGGAAGGAAATAATAGTTTGGCCACAGATTTACTCATAAAATATCGCAGTTAGCCTATAAACTGTTTGTGTTTTATTTTCGATTCCACAAATGACTATCAAAAACAACAGGACTACTTATAGTGAAGATTTTCAGCTCTTAGAACTACTGTAATCTATTTCACAAAGAGCTATCTGAGGCTTGCTTCAAAGAACTGGATACCACAATGCTTGAACTCCCTCCTTCTCTCCCCGCGACCTCTCCCAGCAGCGGCAGATGATCGTGAGCGAGGAACCGTTTACTGGTTGGCGACTGATCGGGTGGATGAGGCGCCGCACGACTCAGGGGTCGGCGTGCCCGACCCATGCAGCCATGTCCGTTCTAGTCCCCCCCCCGCTGCACCACTTCTGCCGTACAAGCCCGACTGGACTCTACACAGTTCTTTCTATTTTAACACAAGTATATAGGAATTAGCCTCCCAATCTGGAATGCTTGATGTGAGATATTCAGCTTCGCAGCGACCAGACATCCGAGAATTAACGCAAAACTGCACAAAGGGGATCCTTGGTTAATGGCCGACCCGCTTACTGGATTTTGCCGCTGGTTTTCAACACAGTTTACGCTCTATATTTCTGGTTTGAAGCGTAATGAATATCCCACCCGCATAAAAAAAAATGACACAAAGCGAAAAACACTGTCGATGATTACCTCACTCTAATTGGATGGCTTCGTTTGTGTTAATTATGTGTAGATTGCACTCAATTTGTAAATAATTCTCAATACCTCCACTCTCGAAAAGAAATGAAAAAGACCTTCCTCTCTTTTCCTATACAACACTGATTTCGGACGGCGAGGAGAACTTGGGAATGGGGTGAAATCGTAACCCGAAGTACCTACCACTGCACTGGCACAGTATTCGTTATACGCCCAGAGAAGATGCGATCTTTTGGTATACACGCCTCGTGTCATTTGTTCACGCTCGTACGACAGACCTACAAAGAACAGTATGCTACGGTGGACTGAACAGAGGACAGTGGACACAGATAATCTACGACCAGCAGACTATGCGATCTTTTATGTAATAAAGATCCTACTACAAATACATACACTTGGCAGAACATAAGACAAACGTAGCGACACACAGTAGAAGGTTCCCTGGGCCCAGCACCACATTGTAAGACACCGCACGCCAAAGGAAACGACTCCGTAAAAATTCTACGATGAAATATTGGCATCCTCAGAACACGAGAGGTAAGCCCTGCTACACAAGCCGCTGTCCCTTGCAATTGGAATACAAAGCGCAGCTGATTCCCTTTTTCACGGCGCAATACGGAGCAACAGGCCAGAGCGCACCTTTTCCGGAAGCTGACTTAGGGTTCATAAAAATTGAAACACTGGCTAATATCTCCGATTCAAGAGTTATTCACGGAATAGTCCGTAAATCTTCTCACATATAAGACGCAATGGCTATCACTCCATATTATCTGTTACATTTGACTCTAGCCACGCAGCTCCTTCCTGACAGGTCCATCGGTATGACTTCAGTTTATCGCTCTTCATTTAGATGCACGATCCTTTGGAGGGGGGGGNGGGGGGGGGGGGGGGGGGGGGGGGGGGGGGGGGGGGGTGGTTGCCAGAAGTATAATAAGGTACTAGTAAAACTCTAAATATATATCTATGGAAATGTAGAGTGCAAATCCCATGTACCTAAGCCCAAATTAATCTATTTCCTCCGCGTGTGCACACACTAATCTATACACATTTCTGCTACGAGTATATGCGTTGTAATACAGGTACTTTCGCTGGCAGCGCCTTGCATGATTGCACGCAATTTTGTACGTGAGCACATATAGAATAGATATCTGGCTGTAGACGGAACAACAGGCCCATTGCCAGCGATCAGCCGGGACTTGCGCTCCGGCCCTCTATGAGCTATTGCCATTATATATAATAATATTGTACGTACAGAACAGATTATATGCAGTGGATAAGATCAAATTAGTGCTCGTGTTTAACATTTTAATCTTTGCATCACTCTACTCTATACCTGAGTACTTGCGGAACTGCAGCATATTGTGCAACTATCGCGCATTATGTACATCAGCTAAAGTGGTATTGGCTTGTGTTCATGGGTCTAATCTGTAGCCTACATTACTCTCTCGCGGTGATTATGCAAATATAGCACATTGTGTAAACTGTCATATCTACATTACCAAATACAATAGAATAGTTGCCCTGAAGTGAATCAAAACTTTCTGACGACGGCGCAACAAAACTGCACTCTCTGTGCCAGATGATGCTAGTGACTATGTATGCTATAGCGACGCCGACTCCTGGTCCCAACCACCATCTGACTCGATTCCAATTCCGACTCCTTAGACCCTTTGACCTTATAAATTCCCGATTCCTACCAAGTCTTAGCACTCCGACACCCAGGACAAGCGGTGTCTGACTAGAGCTCCCGGCTCTCCAAAAATATCAGAGTTCAGCTGACTCCGAAGCCCTAGCTGGTTCCAGACCAGGATAGTAGTGATTCTTTCGTAACTATATTTAGGATCACTGAGGACATTACATCATAGTAATGCCAGTAGTCAGGCTCTAGTTCAGTGGTTACAAAACGGTGCGCCTCAAGAAATGTAATGTACCGTGAAGAATAAAAAAAAAACATATTTTCCTGCAGTACTCTAAGGTGCTGTGCGACTGTAGCAATTTATATGCAAAATTGCTTTGTTAATTCTATGTTTTTTTTTCGATAGGAAGTGAGCCGTTGTAGGAATTGTGTTGATTTAGAGGTGCGTCGCGAGTACAATAAGTTTGGGAACTAGTATAGTTCAGGGAAGACTTACGATTAATCACGAGCCGCCGCTGCAGCAGAGGCTATCATAACGTTAAGGATATACACAGGAACAGGCAAAACTAGAGCACTCTGAGAGCGCATACCTCCGCCAAGCGAGGCAACGGTAACGAAAAATTCAAATTGGCTCTCAAACCATAATTTTCTTTGTATAAACTCCAAAATCTAATCATTTGCGTCTTTCGATAGTAATAACAGCTTGTGCAATTTTCTTGAAAATCCGTTGATAATTTTTTTGAGTTATGCTGCTAACAAACATTATGACATACATGAGTGAAAAATACTAACGAACCAACCGATCTGCACCAAAATTCATTCAGTTATGTCTTTGGCATCACTAACAACCCCTATAAATTTCATAAAGATCCATCCATTCATCATTTTTTGAGTTATTCTACTGACAAGAATAAAATTAAAAACAGTGACAAACGAACGAACAAACACATCATTCCAAAAATTTGTCATTTACTTTTCGTAATATACCTTACAACCCATGTAAACTTCATAGAATCCGTCAATAACCTTTTGAGTTATGGCGTTGAGAAAAATAAGGCAGACAAACAAACGGAAGAACGGATCGTCGCCAAAAGTTAATCAACTGTTCCTCTCAACATACCTAACAATTCCTGTAAATTTCATCAAAATCCGTCCATAACTTTTTGAGTTATCTTGGTGACAGACAGAAAGACAAACAATACAACAGAGAGACAGACAAACCCGATGAAAACATAACCTCCTTGGCGGAGGAAACTATTGGATAAATATAATTTTTGTTAGTGACGAAATAACACGTTTAAATTCGCCGTGACTGTTTATAGAGATAATTGCTTATATGCTCATAGACATTTGCAAAAGGAAATTTGAATATAGTCCTAACCAAATATATGTATATATTTTGTAAAATAAATAGAAAATCACAGCTCAAAAGCATTGATATCCATCGTTTAATAATTTACTGTAAAGGATGTAGCTATTACGATGAAGCCAAGCACGTGCTGTAGGCAGATGTTCATCGTACAGGTATTATCAAAATATTTGGAGGTACATACATAAAAGAGTCTAAAATACTGAAAGAGTCTAGTGCATCATACTCGAACTAACCAGTATATTGTTATGTTGGATTATTCATATGTTGTTAAAGAGAGAAAAAAAGATACAGGGATTGTTACTTTATTCTTCACCTCTTCATAATTTCACCCAATTCTAGCAGGATTATTTAGTTCCAGAGCATCCAACTATATCCCCTTGAATTCACTTTATAGCGTAAGTTTACGTAAGTCAATACTCTATTTCCTGAGTTTTCTATGAATTGATACCTACCTATATAATCTTATTCAGGATTTACTGTGATAGAGGATGCAGTTAGTAGCTATATAAAAGAACCAATTCATAGCATAACATATATTTGTGGAATGCTAAGTTGAAGATACTTTCTAGGAATATCATTCTGTACCGTTTTCCTATACGGGATCAAGTAGGACGGCATCATTTACGCTGACTTTGCATGAGAGGAAAGACTGACCTCACGACTACCGACAACTGCTGTAAATTATACCCCCCTAAAGCAATGAAACCTACTATAGGAGACGACAGAAATGGACCATTTGTGAGAAGATAATAGAACTGAAAGGCTTAAGCGAAGGAAAGAAAGCGGCTGATAGTGCTGAGAAGTACAAAACTGCAGAATGCATAATAAGGTCAAGAAATATGAAGGACGTATATGGATGTGTACAAATCATATTTCACAAAAAATGGTTGACAAGAACGTACAAAAACGTAATCCAATAATGTATAAGTGTGAACATTGCCTCAATGAACGTTTTCTACCAATCATAGAAAACTGCAGTTTAAGGCCACACTAGTACTAACTTGACATTTAGATGGAACCCAACTATAGCGATGGATTCAAATTATAGCAAACTCTTCAGCGCTAAAATTAAGTGAGAATCACCTGTACTAATATAGGTATTTAAATAAAGGTACCTCGGCACCGCCATTCTGTCGTGAGTGAACGGCACGTAAATAGCGCAGTAGTTAAACAGACTTCTACAGAGACACATGGGAATCAAGGCTCGTTCTACCGAGCAGGCACGTACAGCTCCTCTAGTCATTAAATTAGCTCCGAGCAGCCGTATAATTCCATGAGAGGCGTAGGAAACCTCAACCGTTCCTAACTGGATATTGTTATGCGAACGTCAATGTCTGTAGGAGACAGCCTGCCTCGGATAATATATGAGTTATTTGCCTGAGATTTTCTGACTGGGTGGTGGGTACCTCGCCCAGATCCGCGACATTCTACTTCTAAGAAGAGGCCACCGGTCACCGCCGCACAGCTGACCCGCCTGTGCGCCGCTCCCCCCCACGGTCAGGACCCCCGAGGAGGGGGCAGCGAGCCCCAGCATCTGGGAGAGCAATCACGGAGCCGTTTATTGAGCATCGTCTCTGACTGCTGCAGCTGTTTCGTGCGCTGCTGCAGCTGTTTCGTGCGCTGCTGCAGCTGTTTCGTGCGCTGCTGCAGCTGTTTCGTGCGCTGCTGCAGCTGTTACGTGCGCTGCTGCAGCTGTTTCGTGCGCTGCTGCAGCTGTTTCGTGCGCTGCTGCAGCTGTTTCGTGCGTTGTTTCTACTGATTCACGAGGTGCAGTAGGAGTGCCACACAGCCACACAGGAGGGGCCAAAAATCAGCATAGGAGTGCCAGTTTGCCACATAAGGAATGCTAGAGAGCCACGTAACAGTGCTACACAGCCACAGAGAAGCGCTAAAAAGCCACATTGGAGTGGCAAACAGCCACAAAGGTGTGCCACAGCAACATAGAAGTGCCACACAGCCCTACAGGGCAGCCATTCAGCTATATAGAAGTGCCGCACAGCCACATGAGTACCATACAGGAGTTACACACAGCCATACAGGAGTGCCACAATGTCCACAGCCATACAGGAGTGCCACAATGTCTACAGCCATACAGGAGTGCCACACAACATCAAAGGTGTGTCACAGCCACATAGGAGTGCCACACAGCCACACAGGAGTGCCACACAACCACATAGGAGTGCCACACAATCACAGAGGAGTGCCACAGCCATATACGCGTGTCACACAGCCACATAGGAAAGCCACACAGCCACATAGGAGTGCCACACAACCACATAGGAGTGCCACACAATCACAGAGGAGTGCCACAGCCATATACGCGTGTCACACAGCCACATAGGAATGCCACACAGCCACATAGGAGTGCCACACAGCCACATAGGAGTGCCACACAGCCACATAGGAGTGCCGCACAGCCACATAGGAGTACCACACAGCCACATAGGAGTGCCACACAGCTACATAGGAGTGCCACACAGCCACATAGGAGTGCCACACAGCCATATAGGAGTGCGACACAGTCACATAGGAGTGACACACAGTCACATAGGAGTGCCACACAGCCACATAGGAGTCCCACACAGTCACATAGTAGTACCACACAGCCACATAGGAGTGCCACACAGCATATAGGAGTGCCACACAGTCACATAGGAGTGCCACACAGCCACATAGGAGTGCCACACAGCCACATAGGAGTACCACAGCCATATATGCGTGCCACACAGCCACATAGGAGTGCCACACAGCCACATAGGAAATTAGGAATGCCCCACAGCCACATAGGAGTGCCAAACCGTCACATAGGAGTGCCCCACAGCCACATAGGAGTGCCACACAGCCACATAGGAGTGCCACACAGCCACATAGGAGTGCCAACAGCCACATAGGAGTGCCAACAGCCACATAGGAGTGCCAAACCGTCACATAGGAGTGCCACACAGCCACATAGGAGTGTCAACAGCCACATAGGAGTGCCCCTACACACACAAGAGAGGGCAAAGGAGCGCCATGCCCACATCACCATAAGTCCGCAGGAGGATGAGAGCTACGCCAGCATTTTTCACGTCAATCAATCGGCCAAATCCTGAGCCCAGCGGTACTGCAAGTTCGGCGCGCGGCCGCCCTGCGGTGACGACACCGCACGCGAACATACGTACGCGGAGCATATGTTCACTATACTGCCAGCACCTTACAGTACATGTACACCTACTGTGTCACGTGATCGCAGTGTAGGCATAGAAACCTATACAACATACGTGAACTGAACTGTGATCATGTGAGTACGTTGCATGTAAACCTGCAGCAAACGTGCACGCAGTGTGCCTACAGCGTACTGTGATCACAGTGTAGGTATAGACCTGCAACACGTATGCAGTGTACTACGATTACTATGCATCTACAGAGATGTTATTCTTTTGTTGCCAATATTTGCGTTACTAAACAGTTTCTTTACGGCACGAAAAAATAAAAGATTCAGCATGAACAGCTCGGGCCCACCATGTGGCATAGTAATAAGGAGAGGTATAATCAAGAAACATGAAACGTTAATTTCTCGTAGGTACGTACGTACAAAACTGAAGCCCGGGCGCGTCATGCAGTGCACGTAAGTATGGATGATGCTTGAAACAAGAAACGGGAAGCCTCATTTATCCAATTTCAATGATCTTCCAGGTAACTTGCGCTGTTTTTCTGCCGCTCTCTAAGGTAACTGTACTAGCACTTTAAAAGAAATTTACATATCTCATTAGTCCCTAAATTTTCTACCAGCAGAGCGCATTCTAACATACAATTTTCAGCCAATAGCACGTATGCTACTAAGTAATTTTCAACACGTCGTACAGATGCTATTTTACAATTTTCAACCCATAGTACGCATGCTACAAAGGAATTTTTACTCGTTGTACGTATTCCATTGCACAAGCTATTCCTAAACTGGCGAAGGCACACAGAGCCTGGAAGTTTTTTTCACACCTGAACTTATATATACCAATGCCTTCCCAGTTGCAAGAGCGGAATAATTCTTTTTAACATTCAAATCATGATGAATATTAACTAGCCTACAAGATTAAATTCTCTGAGTGTTTTCATGAAAGCGTATAGCGTACCTATATCGCGTATTATGCCAAGACTACATTACCTATGCGCACGGTACATTCAGCTAGTGTGTCGTTCAACTGAAGCAATTTCCAGAAGCATTTTGGCTTATTTATTTTCACATTGTAACGCAACGAGGTGCGAGATGAACGTTCGCTCGTGGGTTGAGCGTGCGATTATATAAATGGCACGATCACTACAGTGACAACTATTTCATCAAAGACATCTTCCACCTGCTCTACGATCAGAGGTGCCCTAACACGATAGAACTTAAAATATCAATAATCCCACAGCTCACTAAGCCATCCGATAGCTCACAATGTACTACCACCAATCTTGGACCAATTTACGCACTCAATAAATGTTTCCATTTCTCATATACACCCTCCGCATATAACGATAGCTCGTACCATCCGACGATCAATCTTGGGGCAATTTACAAGTTCAAGAAGGCCTCTGATTTCCCAGGCAGGCAGGTATCCACAGCGCGCATTATACTGCGATCAATCTTAGGGCAATTTACAAGTTCAACAAGTGCTTCCATTGCTGTAGCGGTGTAGTGCGCATGGCATAATGATCAATCTCGAGGCAGTTTGCGCATGCACCATGCAAACTCTCAGATCCCTGCTCCAATGCACGAGATGTCCATACGGCGTCTCGACGAGACAAACAAAGATCAGCACGATGTCTGTTTGCAGAGATCACGAGGTGCCGCTCCCCCGAACCCAGCCTATTTTGGCAGGGCGATCTGACAGCTATTGATAGTGTCTCATACTGCACGCAAAATAATATGCTCTGCCTCGTACAAAAGAGACGCACTTGTGTAATGAGTCAGCGATAGAGCGGTCCGGGATGATGGAGCACACGCTAAATGTATCTCCTGGTGTCAGCTTCAAAACAAACGCGTCCTCAATGCACGGGCCGTGAATACAAACAAGACAGTGGCGCCAGTGGCGACTATGTATAGTGACTATATACCGAAACCCTAGTTATATATTCGCGGGATTTATTTAAGCAAGTGTGCTGGGCTGTCAAAAAATTATACCAGGAACTTCCAGCGATGCCTGGACATTTTTTATATGCTTGTGGTCCTGATTCTGGTACAAAAAGAACACAATTGCAGTTTCAATATCAACTAGAGCACTCTGAGAGCGCATACCTCCGCCAAGTGAGCCAACGGTAGCAAAAATTCAAATTGGCTCTGAAACCATAATTTCCTTTGCATAAACTCCAAAATCTGATCATTTGTGCCT
>LQNS02278089.1:1725353-1736173 GCA_001587735.2 Parhyale hawaiensis | reverse complement strand
CTAGGCGTCTAATTCACATCATACATTACCATTCATATTACCTTTATTTTAAAAAATAAAACGATCTCAAACTAATAAAAACTTTCTTAAAAATTGAGTTTGAAAAAAGGGGTGGGCCCGCTGCCCCACGTTACCCTATACATGGTTGACTGTACACTAAAGCAAATCAAACATGGTTGACTGTACACTAAAGCAAATCATACATGGTAGACTGTACACTAAAGCAAATCATACATGGTTGACTGTACACTAAAGCAAATCATACATGATTGACTGCACACTAAAGTAAATCATACATGGTGGACTGTACACTAAAGTAAATCATAGATGGTTGACTGTACACTAAAGTAAATCATACATGGTAGACTGTACACTAAAGCAAATCATACATGGTAGACTGTACACTAAAGCAAATCATACATGGTAGACTGTACACTAAAGCAAATCATACATGGTAGACTGTACACTAAAGCAAATCATACATGGTTGATTGTACACTAAAGCAAATCATACATGGTTGACTGTACACTAAAGCAAATCATACATGGTAGACTGTACACTAAAGTAGATCATACATGGTAGACTGTACACTAAAGCAAATCATACATGGCTTACTGTACACTAAACAAGTCACACATGGTAGACTGTACACTAAAGTAAATCATACATGGAAGACTGTACACTAAAGAAAATCATACATGGTACACTGTACACTAAAGCAAATCATACATGGTAGACTGTACACTAAAGCAAATCATACATGGTTGACTGTACACTAAAGCAAATCATACATGGTAGACTGTACACTAAAGTAAATCATACATGGTAGACTGTTCACTAAAGTAAATCATACATGGTAGACTGCACGCTAAAGTAGATCATACATGGTGGTAGACTGCACGCTAAAGTACAGTAGATCATACATGGTAGACTGCACGCTAATTAAAGTAGATCATACATGGTAGACTGCACGCTAATTAAAGTAGCTAGATCATACATGGTAGACTGCACGCTAAAGCAGCACCCCCATTCTTTAGTCAAAACTGAGAAGGATGCCAGCGATTTGTAGAGTAGCTAATTAACTTGGAAATAACTGCAACATATATTTTTTGTTTCCTCTGATAGAACACTGCATATTTTGTCAGTCATGTTTTGTCATTCGGTGTGCAAAACAGTGCTAAACTTCAACTCTTGCAAATTGAATAACATTTGCTTAAATTAATGGAATGCCGGCTGTTTTATTTGAGCTACAACTATTTTAATTAGACGCTGCTTCAAATACAACTTCAGTTCTTTTCAATTAAAATTCAGTCATTATAAGTAGCGTCATTAGATAAAGAGATGAGGGACTTAGCCCAAGGAGTGTACAAACTGTACATGTGGTGCAACAATGGAAGTTTGCTCTATTTTCAATATACATATATTCAGCATATTCAAATGAAACACCCACACTTATAGGAGCTTAGGCACATCTTACGGAGGTTTAAGGAACCTGATGTTCTCTAAAATTAACCAAGAACACCCATATACGGTGTTCAACAACACCGTACTGAAAGTCAGAGTTCAACAACGCTCAGTTTACAAAACAATACAAATTGAGCAACAAAAACGTAAAATATGGGGTACCGCTGAATTGTATCTATGAATTCTATTAACGCAAAGAGAAACCTGCACTTAATTGTAGCGAAGAGAGACAACTAAACACGCTTGGTTGTCATGACCATAGACAAAAAAGTTGGAGTTACCTTAGCATTAACATGTAACTGTTCATAGATGAGGTTTCTGGCACGTTAATTCAAGTTATTATTTGTTATTTATAACAAATAACTTCAATTATCTTTGGTTCTCACAACCAAATATATTTATTCTTTTTTCTGGTTACAGCAAGTAAGTTTTTTTCTCTATACCTACCATTTTTGGTGTTCACCCAATAACCAACTTCGCGTAAAGTTTCATGACATTAATGAGAGCCAGTAGGCGGAGCAACAAAATCTCTGTAGCTGCACCACGTCGTCCTCATTTCTAGTAATATTTTCTCTGCTTTATAAATTCAAAGCGAGTGTCTTAGTCAAACAAACGAAGCTCTATCTTGTTAGCGTAAAACAGGAGAAAAAAAGAAACAGAGAGCTGGGCTCGCCTTTTATGCAATATTTACGGTCGAGTTTATGAAGCAACCGATGATAAAATCTCACCTTGTAATAACGTTTCTAGCAAAAACTATATAGTTACGGACAGCTCAGCAGTGCTGGGGAATGTGGTACACACACGAGTGGTACACACACGAGTGGTATACGCAGCACACTGCATAGTGAGTGTCTCTCTAAGGGTAAGACAACAGCCCCAAACAACTTAGCTACCACTCATAAGTGGAAACAAATTAGTCGTTATGAGCAAAAAAAAAGTTACAACGTATAAGAAAAAAAGGTAAAAATTTACCGCTTAAAAACTAAAAATAACTAAAATTTACAAGCCTAGAACATTATATTACCTTTACCCCAAAAACAAGTCGCAACTTATAAGCTAAAAATAAGTTATACTTTACAAGCTTAAAATAATTTAAAACCTATAAGCAACAGACATGTTAAACTTACAACTCATGAGCAACAGACAAATTATTATATACAAGCCACAGACAAATTATTTCATAGAAACAAAATACATAGATTGAACATTTAATAGTCACTGAGACCATTTGGGTAGGCACATTTCCAACATATTTAGAGTTCAAAAACATTTTTTACCACCTTGAAGGGCCAAACAAATGCGTAGTTTTAAACAGACGCTGGTTTGACTCCGTGCAGCATGGACAGGCCAGACTATAAAGTCAGGTTCAGACTGTACAGATTTTTGTTCTCCGTATGCCGCACAAAGGGCCCTATTGTATTGTTGATTTGTTGTAAACAAAAGACACTTGCACAGTCCTGATAGTTCTAGTTCACTACCAATGTAACAAGCTATCGGTATTTTTTACTAGTAACACTTGCCTAGCCCAATGAGCAGACTGCCGACATTGTAACAAATCTGTTGGTAGACAGACACACACACAGCTGAGTTTGTAACAATGCAACAAAACGTTCCAACAGTTCATTTGGACGGCGCCCGGAGAGCAAAACACCACAGCTCGAACCCTCGCTAATTAATTTAAGAAGGCATCAGCAATGTCTCCATGCTGTATGCAGCATCACTTCTGCACATGATGGGTGGCGTGCATACGCCACCAGGACCTCGTCAAGGCATTCAAGGTAAGTTTATCTTATTGCTCGAAGTAAGTGTTTCCCGCAAACGATGCAACAGTACGTAGGTACTTTACTTAAAACTGACGTACGCAAGTAATGCAGCTCCAGCACGCGCTCGTGTTGTCTCAACAGCGACTCGACTCGTGCAGAGCCAAGAAGACAAAAGTCCTTTCTTTAGAACTTGTCCAGTTCTATACTCGATCAACTTATGTACGCTCGGCAAGAAACTAAAATAACAGCGTATATCTTAGCCAACTACTGCCCATGTTTACGCGCGCACAAGTCCAATTCTTAAGTATGTAAATAACAACAGTGTTTCAAGCAGCAGGTGCCAACATAAGTATAGTTGCTGGATACTATACCTATGTCTGAGAGACAGGGTTAAGGAGTCGGAAAAAATTGCTACCTATAGATACCAGACGATGCAAACCAGGCAAGGCAACTGTCAGAAACCCCTTCTTTACCCTAAACCACGTGTATTTTGTAGTAGAGAATGGCTGGCCCGAGTTGAGAATCCTGTTCAATGCTAATTTTGTCAAGGAGTTGAAGTAACTTCCACTCCTAGCATTACCAGGAGTTGGAGTCAGACAAGCAGTACCTAGGTCTAGCTGTGCATATCGATATCGGACCTTATGTTATCCGTCGCCGCTCTCTTGTACAGCCATCGAGCGCCCAGAGACCTGTACACAAGTGCAGGCGCTATAGTAAATAATTTTTACTATCCTAATCTGTAACTCTCTAACAGAATTCTCTGCCGCCCCGGATAGTAAAATAGCCACATAGCTTCGGAAGACAAAAAATCCGATACAGTCAGGAGAAACTAGAATAGTAGCATATATCTCAGCCAGGATGCGTGCCGAACTGAACCCGTCTGTATATACTTAGTAGAAATCTAACAGAAATCTAAAATAGTACACTTATGTCTCAATCCAACAAGCGCCCAGAGATTTATACCCGTACGTACTTCGCTATAGCAAACTAAAGTAACAGCACCCGCAAGTCTCAGCCAGCAAGCGCCTGAAGATTTATATCCACCTGCACTTCAAAGCAAAGTAAAGTAACAGCATCCGCAGGCGGCCAGAGAACAGCCTGCATCTACAATCTCCAGCAAGTGTCCGGATCCGCAGCCATCAATCCCTGCTGTCTCACATACAACACAGCTAGGCGTGCATTAAGCAGGTCAGCAACATTAACATATTGTGCGCCAGCCAAAAAGCATGGCGGCGCAGTGCACCACGCAATTATCAGACAGCGAGTGGCTCTAAAAGTGCGCCTATTAAAAGCTTCTTAATGGCATCGCTGCTTCGTCTTGTTGCAAAAGAACTGGAAACTTCCGCGCTGCTTGCACACCCCCCCCCCCCTCCCACCGCCCAGACAATTGCCTGCGACTGGGGGTACCTGTCGGCCAGGAAACGAACGCTCAGGCTCCACACAGGGTCGTGAGTTTGTCCTTACTGAAGAAGTAAGGCGTGTAAGCGATGTCTTCCGTGACATACGCTTGTTCCATGCAGGGGTGCTTGGGTTGATATGAGAGGTATGAGCGTCGACGGGATGATGCGGGCAAGCGGCGTGAGAGGGATGACGGGATGCGCTGGTGTTGGCGGGGAGATAAAACTGGTCGGAATAATAATTTTGAGCGTGGGCGAGAAGATGAAATTGGTCGGAATGAAAATTGTGAGCGGGGGCGAGAAGATGAAATTGGTCGGAATGAAAATTGTGACCGTGGGCGAGAAGATGAAATTGGTCGGAATGATAATTGTGAGCGTGGGCGAGAAGATGAAATTGGTCGGAATGAAAATTGTGAGCGTGGGCGAGAAGATGAAATTGGTCGGGATGATAATTGTGAGCGTGGGCGAGACGATGAAATTGTTCGGAATGAAAATTGTGAGCGTGGGCGAGGCGATGAAATTGGTCGGAATGAAAATTGTGAGCGTGGGCGAGACAATGAAATTGGTTGGAATAATAATTGTGAGCGTGGGCGAGGCGATGAAATTGGTCGGAATGAAAATTGTGAGCGTGGGCGAGACGATGAAATTGGTCGGAATGAAAATTGTGAGCGTGGGCGAGACGATGAAATTGGTTGGAATGATAATTGTGAGCGTGGGCGAGACGATGAAATTGGTCGGAATGAAAATTGTGAGCGTGGGCGAGACAATGAAATTGGTTGGAATGATAATTGTGAGCGTGGGCGAGGCGATGAAATTGGTCGGAATGAAAATTGTNATGAAAATTGTGAGCGTGGGCGAGACGATGAAATTGGTCGGAATGAAAATTGTGAGCGGGGGCGAGACGATGAAATTGGTCGGAATGATAATTGTGAGCGTGGGCGAGGCGATGAAATTGGTCGGAATGATAATTGTGAGCGTAGGCGAGACGATGAAATTGGTCGGAATGATAATTGTGAGCGTAGGCGAGACGATGAAATTGGTCGGAATGATAATTGTGAGCGTGGGCGAGACGATGATACATACTAACTGGGATGCTGGGTATGAGCATGGAAAGGATGACCCAGCAGGGAACATGGGATAGACAAAACAAGGGTAGGTACATGCATGATGTACAAGTAAGGAAGGGGCTAAGTTATAAAATTTGACCCTGCAAAACAGCAACTGTTGTGAAAAAAATAGAAAATTCAGGTAGAAAAATTACGTCGGCCATTTTGGGCGTTTACAGGGGGACACGAGTTTGTTTAGCGTCGTGAGGGTATCACTAAGCGAGAACAGTTAATTATCGACGATTTATTGAAGAAAAGTAACTTGAAAGAGAGACTGCACAGATATGGTTTCCTAAAGTTATTACCGTCAGCTTAGTGCTAATATGATGTCTGATATTACACCATTCGGATGTCATAGGCATTTAGATTAAAAATAATTATCAGTTGACATATTTTAAACTGATGAAAACAGAATCATACGAAAAAATATCGTAATCTTAACAGTGTTCATCATCGGGATATACGTATGCTGTAGCTACAGTGAAAACACAAAAAGATGTAGGCACCTAATGATAAGATGTGTAATTCCTCATAACTGTGTGGCAAAATATGCACGCTTCTACAACAGCTAACACAGAGCAATTTTAGCTACTGAAGCACAGAAATACCCAGGCCCACATACCGTAACTTTTCAAGCAAAAAAAAATCCAATCATTCGTGACCGCTGAAGCGCAAAAAATTAAAATACCCAATCCTTCATAACCGCTGGAGCGCAAAAATACCACATTGCCCACAACTGCTGCGGAACAACCTCAGAATTAAGATATTCAAGCCTCACACCTGTGGGCACCGAATTTTTTGCACGGTCGCCGCACGGGCCGAGGAGCTGTCAGTACGCGGCCTTCAGAAGCACGTCCACAGCTGTGACGTGCGCGGCATGCACGTAAGCTTGGCAAGAACTGCTCGCTCTTGCTGCCCTTATCGCAGTTAGATAATGGCTTAAAGGCAGCAAAATAGTATAGTGCAAGGCTCAGATTAACACGTAATGGCTTAGGAGGCAGAACTACAAAATACTGCGATGCGAGGTTCAGATTAACTCGTGATGGCTTAAATGTAGCAAAACAAAATATTGCGAGGTTCAGATTAACACGTAATGGCTTAAGAGGCAGAAGTACAGAATACTGCGAGGTTCAGATTAACTCGTAATGGCTTAGAGGCAGCAAAACAATACACTGCGATGGCTCAGATTAACTCGTAATGGTTTAAACCCGTAGCAAAACAAAACACTATTAGGCTCAGATTAACTCGCAATGGCTTCAAGGAAGGCAGCAAAACAATGTACTGCGAGGTTCAGAATAAATTGCACCGTAATGGCAAAACAATTCTCAGCCCGGTGACCTGCAATCGCGGCAAAGTTTTTCGAAACTTTGTAAAATTCTTCGCATGGCAACACAGTAGATCAGCAAGCCTAAGCCTTGGCTCTGATTGCTCTCCGGGAACGGGCCTCTTCCTGTAATTTTTGTCCAGTTTCTGATCTAATTTAATTCAATCATATCTAATGTAAGCGAATGCTATCTCATCTAATCTAAATAAGCATCAGCTAATGTACTAAGTTAATATTATCTCACTACAAATAATACTGTAGAATAGATACATACCTAGGCCGGCACGCATTTGCTTTGCATATGGAGAACCGAACTTTATTTGAATTAAAAGTAATCCCTGTTGTACTAAGCCACGATATCATGTGGTCTTTTACCTTAATAATTTATGTTTAGGCCTACTAGTTATCGTACGCCTGGTACAGTACTTGACTCTTAGGTCCAAAAGTGGCCTCTGACGCTGGCGGCCAAAATGGGAGCTAGAACGCCTCGTGGCGTGAGACCATCACCCGCTGTGGTAGCAAATTTCATCGCCGTCATTTTTTATGGACAGCTAATCCTATTTTTTTCTTTTTTGCATGGGTGACATTGAGGACAGCCTACCAGACTCCCTGCAAAAAATCATGAACCTAGCTCTACTTCTTCTACCTATTTTTGGGTGGAGAACAAGTTTCATCGCCGTCATTTTTTATGGACAGCTAATCCTATTTTTTTCTTTTTCTCATGGGTCACATCGAGGACAACCCATCAGACTCCCTGCAAAAAACCATGAACATAGCTCAACTCCTGCAACCACTTACTTGGAGGACAGACAAATTTATGAAGAAATATATATATATATATACATACAAATGCACATATATATATATATATATATGTACTAAATCTTCCACGAAAACATTATCACCTCTCTCACTTTGTTCGCGGGTGATAAAAATGGGATTTTCTCAAGAGCTATTATGAACATGTCCAGTTACGGTCATGCAGGCAAGCGCCCAAGTGCGTCCCCGCCGTATCCAAGATACAGTACCTTCTGCGCAAGAAAAATGCTGGGTACCTTGGAATTTTTTCTTCAGTATTAGATAGGGGGAAAAGAATAGCTCTCGAGAAATTCCCATTTTAGCGTTGATGACTTTTGGCTGCCAGCGTCAGACCAAAGAGTAAAGTACTATTGCGGTCTATGCCTGGTAGCTACGAGTACTGCAAATTATTTACCTGGTTCAAGGAGAAAATAATAAGGGCATCTGAATACATGAAAATTTTCACTTAATAAATATAAAAGTTGCATCCATGGTTGATGTCTTGATGATTCTTCGGACGTGGTCCAAGTGGTGTTACTCACACCGTCCATCCTGTGGAGAGGTGATGCTGCATTCCGTGACCAGCGGGAAGGCAAGTAGCGAGTTATCCCCACGTTGTACGCAGCCACTTACGGCTGATTTGTCTGGCACTCTCTGTAAATACTAGGGTGCCGCGCTGTCAAAAATGACAGCAAAGAATTTGAGACGACCCGTCTTCATTAAATATGCCTTTGTCTCTAATATGCTTCTGAAACATACGCTACAGTAGCAGACTCAAATTGTAACTAGAGCACTCTGACAGCGCATACCTGCGCCAAGCGAGGCAACGGTAGCAAAAAATTCAAATTGGCTCTGAAACCATAATTTTCTATGTATAAACTCCAAAATCTAATCATTTGTGCCTTTTTATAGCAATAACAGCTTGTGCAATTTTTTCGAAGATCCGTTCCCAACTTTTTGAGTTATACTGCTAACAAACGTTATGACAAACATGAGTCAACTATAAAAACGAACATACCGATCTGCGCCAAAATTTGATCATTTATGTCTTTTAACATTACTAACAACCCCTATGAATTTCAAAAAGATCTGTTCTCAATTTTTTGAATTATTGTGCTAACAAGCATAAAACTAAAAACAGTGACAAACGAAAGAACAAACATACGGATCATTATCAAAATTTGGTCATCTACCCTTCGTTATATACCTAACAACTCATGTTAATTTCATTAAAATCCATTTATAACTTTGGGAGTTATGGCATTGGGAAAAATGAGGCAGACAAACAAACAAACGGATGGACATATCTTCACCAAAAGTTAATCATCCGTTCCTCCTAACATACCTAACAATCCCTGTAAATTTCGTCCAAATCGGTTCATAACTTTTTGAGTTATCTTGGTGACAGACAAACACGACGAAAACATAAATTCCTTGGCGGAGGTAACAAGAGATAAGTGCTCTCTCTTTCAATTCATGTAAGAAGCACAATCGTTTCACACTATAGGTCACATGCGAAAAAATCTTACATTAGCAAGCAGTAAAGCCTCAGTAAATTTAAATAAATTAACCGCCGCGTATCCATGATACCGAACAAGCCTTCAGTACGTCGAAGATTTTGAGTTGAAGCGAAATCTGCTCCGTCAAATGGAAGACAGCAAGCGATAGAAATAGTGTCTACTGCCCGCAAAAAATTATCGCTTCGTCCTCCCCTCGTTAGCCTAATTAGCTTCTGAATTTGTGATTTGCACGTGGTAAACTGAGAACAAACATATGGTTCGATGCATGGAGAAAGTTATAAAAATAAGATTGCATGGCCGCGCCAAGAGAAGCTGTAATATCTCTATTTTTTCGATTCCAAGGAGTGTTTCAAGCAAGAAGTTCATTGAGATAAAGGAATAAGGATCCCACTTCCTTACTTTTGCCATCTTCTGCAACCTGGCCATCGAACTCCATAAAAACGCAACCTAATTACAAAATCTGTAACCTGGCCTATTTTTCGCCTATCTATTTCTTTAAGAGCGTGACCCAAAACATACAAACATCTAAACATATAAATATATAAACAAATAAACAAATAAACACAGGACGGTGTTTATATATTGGTGCTGATGCATCCAGAAAATTTTTAAACTGCTTTACATACAATGCTCGAAACAAAATTATGTTATAGGATTTAGATCAGCTTGCAGCAGTACCAAGAGCTGGATAGCTAGACCCCATCCGCCACAGCCGTGGAGGAAAAAGAAAACTATATAGTACTGACTTCAGAGGTATCGTGGTATAGATCAGCTCTGCAATCAATCCAACTTAGCATACATTGTACGGTAATCATACGCGATAAATTTTGCTTGATATACGATTCTTGTTTACAATACGCCTGGCGCAATAACATTGTTTGGAGAGACGGGAAAATATCGTTTTCAGGTCTTTCCCTTGAAGACCACGTGTGATGCTTAGTTTAATAGTTTTAGGTTAGACTAGATTATCGGTAAGGACAGGTTTTTTTTTCTTGCAAATCTAGCACCAAGGAAAAAACAATGAAGTGGTGGCCAGGTGCTCCCGTCAAGTAGAACAAATTCTCGTTTGGTTTACGTCCCGTACTGTATAAGGATCTGGGACGGGTATACAGACGGAGGACTGTACGGTTTTTCTTTCGTTTGTTGCCGTATGTAGATCGCTTAACGGGGTGTGACACCGAGGTGTGCGCGCAGATCCCAAAGCAACACGCCTCTATCCTAACTGGCACAATGATCTGCGCATACCAGAGGCGTGTTCAGTTCATGGCATCTGTGATAGCTCCTGCACTTCAATTGCCTGGTCACTTGAGTACAATTAATGGCTGCCAGACACCTCGCGGCGCTGTATGGATGACATTGTACGAGCAGCTCTTGATATAAATGCAGATATAAAAAGCTTGTTGAGTAATCGCTGTTAATACTAATACTGAATGGCTGCCAGACACCTC